>VIAB01004588.1:81350-92480 GCA_009801035.1 Oophaga pumilio | reverse complement strand
ATGGGCTGAAAATCTCAGCTTATACATGGGTATATACGGTAACCATGTGCGACCATGGAACAAAATTCGGAAAATTCACATGTAGGGTTTAGTTTAATATAATGTAGCATATCCATGTAGATGTGTAACACCGTAAAATACATATACTCAGATTAATAGGTATATATTACATGCAAATATATACAAACACCCAAGAGGATACAAGTCAAGAAGGCGTTGCCTCTGACAGCAGGCATCCCCGGCACGTCACCCCGGGAGGATACTTTCTTTTAGCTAGAGTAGCACGAGTCACAGTGCAAGTGATGTCGGATTTTCTTTTACGAAAAAAAAAGTACAAAGTAACTTTATAAGTAGAGAGGTAGCGTATTAAGAGTAGCAGCTGTCACACTGTTAGCGACGTCTGATTTTCCATTCGAAAAAAATAATAGTACAGAGCAGCTCTGTAGGTAAGGAGGTAGAGTATTTCTTTTGCAAAAAAAAATAAAAAATAATGGTTAAATGGGCAGGTAATTTCTTAGCTAATGCATTAGGGGAATGTACGTGACACGGCTAGTGACGTTTGCTTTTCTTTTGTAAAACCAAGAATAGTTAGAACCGAGTACCGTAACTTAATAGGTAAGGCATTAGTATAGTGAAAGTCAAATTTTTTTTTATATATATAATTTTTTTTTTCCTTCTAAGTATGTCTTCAAAATTTTCCCTTTTTCCCCCTCTCTTCTTTTATAATTAATAGTACCCTTGACACAACCCCACACAATACACATGCACAAGCACCACTTACACATCCCCAGGATTTTGAACTAAATAAAAATGGTCCATTCGTCAAGAACATGGCATTCACCGATGGAGGCATACGCTTTCTCTGCCTCAGATTCAGGCAGTGAGATTCCACATTACTCTGATTCTCATCAAGGAGGGACCCCCCAGCAAGGCGCCCTAGGACCCAGGCAACCCCCTTCAGTAATCAATCCCATATGAACTCCACCCCCACCCTGAAAATTATCAGCTTATTACTCCGGATTTCATCGGCAGCTCAGGAATCCAGCTTGACACCACTGGCCTCACTGAAATGGACTTTCAAATTCTTTCAGTGAGGAAATAAGTGTTATGGTGGCCCAGTCAAATTTGTATGCCCATTAATTTTTCACTCAAAATCCCACGTCGTCATTCGCCAGATGGACCCTTGTAAATGCAGCAGAGACGATGACCTTTTGGGGCATTGTGCTGCATATGGGCATAGTCAGAAAACCAGAGATTCGGCAATACTGGAGTACTGACATACTGTACAGCACACCAATATTCCGTATGGCCATGACAAGGACATGATTTGAAGCGATACAAAAAATGTTTGCAACATAGTGATAATGCGCACTGTCCTCCCAGAGATGATCCGAACTTCGTCTACATAAAATTCAGTCAGTAGTTGAACATTTGCTGAGGCGTACACACGCCAGAGCAGCATCGCTATAGATCAGGGTTGAGAATCTTTTCTGCCGAGGGCCATTTGGATGTTTATGCCATCCTTCGGGGGCCGTACAAATTGCGCACACAAAGCACGTGCCGACGCTAGCACTAGCGTCAGGACAATCTTTCATTGCACATGCCTCAGTGGGCAGTAGTGAACACTATGTGCCTGTGATCACAACGCAAGAAACTAATGGGCAGGTGGCTGACAAAATACAACTGTCAGCTCAAACCCTGCAGTCCTCGGAAATCTGTCCGGGGGACGGATAAAAGGTCATCGAGGGCCGTAAATAGCCTGTGGGTTTGAGGTTCCCCACCCTGCAAAAGATGAATCTCTGGTTCATTTCAAAGGGAAGTTAAAATTCCAACAATACCTGCCCAGTAAAAGGGCCAGGTATGGAATTATACTGTATAAGATGGGCAAGAGTACCTCTCAGGGTACACTATGAGGGGAAGGACACCAAGATTGAGCCCCCTGAATGTCCGCCGTCCTGGGGTTGAGTGGGAAAATTGTGTGGGAATTGCTGCACCCACTGCTGGATAAGGGTCATCACCTCTACATTGATAACTTTTTCACCAGCCTCACACTCTTCAAGACCCTCTCTGTCAGAGGTACAGTTGCATGAGGCACCGTGCAAAAAAAAAAAAAACCAGAGGCTTCTCTAAGCCGCTAATAGGGAAACTACTGAGAAAGGGCGAAAGCAGGGCCCAATGTAGCGAAAACATGCTGGTGGTCAAGTATAAGGACAAGAGGGATGTCCTTATCTTGACCATCATACACTGTGACTACAGCTCCTATGACACTGTCCAAGGTACCACAGCACAAGTCCCAAAGCCAGATTGTGTCTTTAAGTGCATGGTGGGTGTAGCTCAATTAGATCATGTCTTCAGACAATATAGTGACATGATAAAAGTATGGTACAAAAAACTGGTAGCACAGATGGCACTTTGGGGTGCTTTTATGATGTTCCGATCTGCAGGTAATATAGGGACCTTCCTCGCAGTAAGGGAAGGGTCCCAGTACTTCTGAAACTGGTGATGCCCGTATCGTGCCAGGTCAGCATTTTCCAGCAGAGGTTCCCCAAACAGCAAAGAAGGGAAGATCACAAAAAAGGTGCAGCATATGCTCCAAGAGGGGAAGATACAATTTGCCACTGAGAAACCTGGCCTTTGCATTAAGGATTGCTTCAAAGCGTAGCACATGTCCACAAATGAATAAAATTTGTTTTTACCCTGTTGACAACACACTTTTATAATCTGATGTACCCAGCACATCTTACACATTCCACCACATTATAAATTCATACACCAGTAAAAGCAAAAGCATTATCATCATTACTGTAACTAGGCCTCTAGATAAATTCCTTGAGGGGTCTAGTTTCCAAAACGGTGTCACTTGTGGGGGATTCCAATTGTTGAGGCACAGCAGGGGCTCTCCAGACAACACCGTGAGGGCAGACTTGGGAGAAAGGGAATTCTCAGCACAATCGTCCTAATGAGTGATGAGCGAGTATACTCGTTGCTCAGGTTTTCCCGAGCATGCTTGGGGTGTTCTCCGAGTAGCTGGACGTGCTCGGAGATTTAGTTTGTGTCGCCGTAGCTGCATGATTTGCGGTTGCTAGACAGCCTGAATACATGTGGGGATTCCTTAACAAACAGGCATTCCTCACATGTATTTAGACTGTCTAGCAGCCGCAAATCATGCAGCTACGGCGACAAACTAAATTTGCGAGCACGCCCATATACTCGGAGACCACCCGAGCAACGGGCATACACACTCATCACTAGTCCTAATAAAATCCAATTTTTTATTGTAGACGTAGTTAAAACATTTAAAAGAGAAAAAGCTCATGCATGGCCTGCATAGGAGACCACAATGAGGTATTCACCAAATAAATAAAGTCACATTGAACCAATCACATTTGTTCATATTAGAATAATTAAGGACCAAGATCGGCAGTGTCTACCTGGGGGAAAAAATGTCATTACTGAGACAAGAGATTTCATTAACCCGGAGGAAAAAGCAACTGTAGTGAGACAAGTTTCCTTATATAGTGTGAACATGCGTGTAAGATAGTCACTAGGGTTGAGCATTCCGATACCAAAACCCCATTCCGATACCTGAAATCCAATGTAAGTCTATGGGAACAAAATATTGGAAGTTAAAACTTCCGATATTTTGTTCCCATAGACTTACATTGGATTTCAGGTATCGGAATGGGGTTTTGGTATCGGAATGCTCAACCCTAAAAGTCACCAGTTTGACCAATCATTCTTAAAATAAAACACTTAGCTCCCTATTGCTAAAAGGCACACTTGATTTTAAGATTCTATAGCAGCCTAGTCTGAAAAATATGGTAATGTCAAAAAACAGGGAATCTGCAATCAAGTCTCAATGTGTAATGTGAACAAGCCTGTAATATGGTTCACAATATACCTGTTCATTTATAATAAATGCAGCTCCAAAAAAAAAAAAAAAAAAAAAAAAAAAAAAAGTATGTGGCTGCAGCAAAATGCCATCACCAATTTGATTTTTTTTTCTTACCTGACAATAATACGCATTAAGCGATACATGATACTACGCAGGCATCAGCGCCACTTTGATGAATCAAAAATTTTTTTTTTCCTAACCACACAATAAGATATGCAGTATACAAAAAAGGGGGCAAGTCAATGAGGGATCAGAGACCTGTCAGAAGCCAGAATGAGGAATATGAAAGCAGAGCACCACGTAAAGCCCCCAGGAAAGTCTGAAGAAAAAAAATATAAAAATTTCTCCCACCATGACATTTAGTATAGCTAAAGATGGGGGAAAATGTTGAACTCATTGGGGCATCAAGTGTCTGCAAAAAAATTCAGACAGGAATGTAAAAAAAAAAATAAAAAAAAAATGGATGTAGTAGGCAATATAATGCGGAGAAAAAAAATTCAGTTAACGCAGTAGTGTAATAACTAATAGTCGAGATGATATTTTACTGCTTGTTACAGCAAGTGAATGGGGGATGGATGAATAAAGATTAATGACATCGCAAATAGAAATTCTGGTTGACATTGAAATGTGATAAAAGACTTGAAAACCAAAGACGTATCTTTTGTAGACGGGGATACGTAAAATGACTGGCTGGAGAGGTTGGTCTATCTGCTGGCTAATATTTTCATTAAAGGAAACAATCCCCGAGATTATGGGGGTGAGTGGAGGCGGAAAAATCTCTATGTACTTTTGGAAGTGCATGAAAAATTGAGGTGATCAGATAGTCAGGTTGTAACCATCTAGCAACGCTGTTGCTAATGACCCCTAATCATAAACCAGTATTAACGCACAAAGACCGTTCACATTTGAATGACACGGTAGCTTTACATTTTAGCGGTTTATGGGTAGAGGGAGCTCTACCAATTACCCACACCATTTGGCAATAGAATAGCTAGCGCAGACCGTTCCATCAAAGTCTGGGCTTCAAACCGTCACGCTCTCCTTCCGAGCCCTGCCGTGCACCCAAACAGTATTCCACCATATATGGGGTATCTGCGTTCTCAGAAAACTGCACAATTTTGGGGGGTAAATTTTCTCCTGTTACCCTTGTGAAAATAAAACAATTGAGGCTAAAAAAGAAAAACATCTGTGGATTTTTTTTTTTTTAAGTTTCACAGCTTAAAGTTATAAATTTCTGTGAAGCACCTGGGGGTTCAAGGTGCTCACCACACATCTAGATAAGCTACTTGATGGGTCTAGTTTCCAAAATGGGGTCATTTGTGGGGCACATCAGGGGCTCTCCAAACGCAAGGCATCCGATCCAGATTCCAGCCAAATCCTTCCGAGCCTTGCACCCAGTGGTTTCACCCACATATGGGTTATCAGCATACGCCGGAGAAATTGCACAAAACATTTTGTGGTTTATTTTCTCCTTTAACCCTTGTGAAATAAAACAAAAAATTGAGTCTAAAATGAAAATTGTGAAAAAAAAAGTTAAATGTTAATTTTTTCCTTCCACATTAACCCTTCAGGTGATTCACAGGAACGGAGGCAAACTTCATGAATCTGGTTTTGAGGAGTGTAGGTTTTAGAATGGTGTCACTTTTGGGTATTTTCTACCATATGGGCCCTTCAAAGTCACTTCAAATGTGATGTGGTCCCTAAAAAAGTTTGGCAAATATTGTTGGAAAAATGAGAAATCGTTTGTCAACTTTTAACCCTTCTAGCTTCTTAACAAAAAAATATATACATTTCAAAAATTTGTGCTGATGTAAAGTAGATATACAGAAAATGTTATTTACTATTTTGTGTGACAATACGCTCTGGTTTAATCACATAGAAATGAAAGGTTTAAAAATTACTAAATTTTCGTAAAATATTCAATATTTTCAGAAATAAATGCAAGTCATATTGAACAAATTGAACCACTATCACATTGTGAAGTAGAATATGCCATGAGAAAATCTCAGAATCAGTGGTAACTGTTGGGAGCATTCCAGGGACATTCCCACATAATGTGACACTGGTCAGAATTGTAAAATTTGGCCTGGTCATGAAGGTGAAAACCGGCTCCGAGGTGAAGGGGTTAAAGAAGCACTCCAAGTTCTTATTCATTAAATGTGTGTATAAATGCACGTTATGTGGTGCGAGTGTATTCATAGACTCGCCTACTGGATCTCTCCAGGGTCCAGCGCTGCTCTTCTCATCTCAGTGACGTCACCGCTCTGCAGACTCTCCGGGTTAGGCCAGAATCGCACTACCGTAACATGGCCACGGTTACTCTATGGGGCAGCTCAGATCTGCGATTATTTTCTCTTCAGCATTAGAGAACAATGGCAGCATGCTGCTATTGGCAGCGAGACTCTGCTCACTCAAGCATACAAGTCTATGGGTGCGAGTGAAACATCGCACTGCACTCGGATATCACCCGAGTGCAGTGCGATATACGCAGAGACAGGCAATGGAGGAGACTGAGAAATTACTTCTCCAGCCTCCTCCGCAGCTGTGCTCCGATCCTGTTATGTGAGAGGATCAGAGCTCTGACACTCAGCTCCCGTGAGTTTCATTTGCATCTCGCGTCAGACGCCATACGCTGGCGTGACTCCAGCCTCACACTGCGCTCTGCATGACCTGGAAGTGACTTTTACAGCGTAAATCTATAGAGTGTCAGAACAAGACTTGCATGGTAAAACAGACTTCTGGGATCACACATAGAAGTGAGCTGGTCACAATTATGGTGACATTACTGAGAAGTGAAGCAGATTGCCCTCTCCGGTATCAGGGCCATCAATAGAGTATATTCATAAACCCACACACATTTAATACAAAACTTTACAGTGGCTTATCTTTACAAATATATTATTCTGGATTTCTAGAAACGCTCAGAAGCATTGGTAAATCTGTTGCAAAATCCACAAACACTGGGCTTTGGCTTTTTTCACTTTACTATTGAACTAAATGGAAAAGTTGCAATAAAAAAAGGAATCTGTAGAAATTGACATGCTGCAGATTAAAATCCCCACAGTATGTGGATGCGAATTTTACATTCTCCGCACTTTGCTACTCCTGTAAAATGCTTTTGATGTTCAGTTCATAAACACAGATGGAAAGTCTGCAGTAATCGTGTGGACAGAGCCTATTCAGTCAGTCAAGTTTTAATCATTGATTCTGTGTTAGACTTGGACCACAATGCACAATGAGTTCAAGTGCAGGAAACATGGCCTAGTAATAAAGTGTAATATCCCAGGTCCAATACTCAATCGCACAAATGACAAACGTCTACCTAGTAGGAATACGTGTGTGCAAGACGAACTAGGTATTTCACATCTGGATTACACTGAATATTTTACAAGACGATTCATATCCCAATTTCGATATAATGATAAAGCGGCATCTCAATTTTCCTGCAGCAATCACAAATCACCTTTTCATGACCAAGCCTATGGTTATTCTGTCTTTAGTCTTGTAAGAAAGCCCAGTTATGAAGTGCAGCTACAAGAGAGTGAGTGCTGAAATGTTGTGCAGTCTGCCTGCATATACCAGAGACGGGCCTGCAAAGATTAGGATATGGAAAAAATACCATAGAAAAATAATATTCAGTTAAACCTACAGTATGCCAATTTCATACGGTTGTATAAATGTTGGAAATTCCAGCTTGACAGCAGGTCTGATTTCCTATTATGCTGTAATCATCCAACAGCAAAATTTCATTTTTATTATTTTATGTTATTTATTTTTTTAAGGCTTGGATTAAATATACACAGAGCCATTCCATCCTGCAACGCAAGAGCACCCTGGAGATCTGAACCTGCTCCGAAAAACGGGTCTGCCCTGCTCAGAAGTCACAGCACCGCTACGGCCTATGACTGGCTTTATTGATCAGGTGACTGAAGAGCTCATCGGATGAGCTTCTTAGGTATTACTTTTCTAACAAGCTGACTGCTGCAGACAATGATGGGCTGCAGTAGTGCCAAGACTCTGAACGGAGCAGATAACCCCTCGAGTGCTGGATCCATGGGGGCGCTGCTTGTTTATATTCATTCAATGATTGAGAATATTTTACTGTCGGACAAGCCGTTTAATGCAGACATACACATTTGCTTGAACGATCATTTAACCACTGATGGTGATTCTGATGCAGCCGTCCAAGATTTTAGTCAATACTGCCTGTTATAGTCATGTCAGTTGGTAATACATGAACAGTGGTGATGGGTGAAGAACTACTTCTCACAGAATATTATTTCAAACACCAAAAAAAATAAATCATTCATCTGAAAAAAGCAAACCCGTCTGACGGTCTGATCGGCTAGTGATCAAACTGTCTTTGGAGCAAACGCGCTAAAGAAAAAAAAATAACAACGTGTGAATACACCCCAAGTTGCATGTGTGAACTCACCTTAATTCATATTTAGAATGGTCACAAGTGCAGACATTTTGCACATCAAGTAGCCAAGACAATCTCCCACAGTAATGAAAGGGTGACAGACCTGTTTAAAAGGCCTTCATAAAAAACTGGACATAAACTAAGGCACAGCTCCCAAACAGCAAGAAGAAAGATTTTGTTTCAGGCTGGTAGTCTTATTAAAAGCGTGCTCTAATTTCACTGTTTTATCACACAGCTCATCAACTCCCTTCTATTCCATCCAAGACACAGTCTATTTTCTAGTCTTTAGGACAATGCTCACTGCTAAAAATATACAGAACCTACAAAACAGGCATTCACCTACCAAAACTCCAAAGTAATAGAAGTTTAGAAACATTAAAAAAAAAAAACCTCCTCCACACCAAAAACAAGAAGCTCAAAACCTTAACGTGTGAACACATCAGCAATAGATGTCATTTTTAAATCCAATGACAAGTCTGGATTAAAAATAAACAGAAGTCTCAGCCTGGTCTTCACAGGTACCTTCCATTTCTAAATTATTACTGGGCAGCATGGTGGCTGTGGTAAGCATTGTAGCTTTAGGCTAAGTGCACACGTTCAGGATTATTTGCGTTTTTTTTCGCGGGAAAAAACGCATGAATTAAGCATACTATCATTTAGAATGAATTCCGCAATTTTTGTGCACATGGTGCGTTTTTTTCCGGGAAAAAAAACGCATCGTGGAAAATCTAGCAACATGTTCATTAATTTTGTGGAATTCTAGCGTTTTTCCCGCTATATTATTGACCTAGAAAGTTCAGGGAAAAATCGCGGTAAAAACGCGTCAAATCCGCGCAAAAAAACGTGCAAAAAAAACATGCGTTTTTGCCGCGAAAAAAGTCCGGTTTTGCTCAGGAATATTCTGCAAACATTCCTGAACGTGTGCACTTAGCCTTACAGTGCTGGGGTCCTGGGCTCATGGCTCACCAATCCTCAGGACACTGGCTCAGGCTCAAAAGTTTCCTCCCAAAGACATACTGACAGGGGATTTAGATAGTGAGCCCCAATGGGGACAGTGTTGATAATGTCTGCATATTGCCGCAAAATATGATGGCATATAGAAAAAAAAAAAAACAATATAATTATTCCTGCATCAAGAAAAAAAGCATAAGAGCTTTTAATTTTTCACGCAAGTATAAAAATAAAAAAATCACAATATGAAAACTTGCTACACTACACCTGTCACAGGTATGCCTTATACCACTTGTGCTTACACTAAACATATTGGAGATTACTTTTAGCATAATTTTATATAGCCCAATTAAAAAGAAAAAGAAACACAAATGCTCCCAATAACGTAGCCGAGCATCCGAGGAGGCGGATTTGTATTCCCAGAGGCTCGGCTGTAAGCCTGACAGCTGTGCCTGTTCCCTGCAGCCAAGCATTTGTATCGCCTAAACACTCCCCAGTGCACATCTAATATATTCAATTACCTACACAATTCCTCAATATCTGCTAGTGGACCTACAACAACTAGGGCGGCAAGCAGGAGCTTGTATTCTGTTACAAAACTCCAGCCATGGTAAAAAAAAATTAAGTGAGATTTTCTATATACTTCATGCAACAAAAGATACTGTTCCTATGGCCTCCTGCACATGGAAAAAGCATATGCTGAATGGAGACGGTACCCGACCCCCCATGTGGAGCAGTATGAAATTGGAGGAATACACAGGTGGCGACCAGACTTGTGGATCTCTACAGGTGTCTTATGGCTTCATAGTCCCTTGTAAATACCTCTTAAAAGAGGAATATGTACACATGAATAGAAGGCTTGATAATCGCGTCACAAAGCAGCACCGTGGGATTCTGTGTGTAGTGAACTACTGATGGAGGCAGGAGACAGGCGAGCGTACCCCTGCACCAGACCGGCTCCTGCAGCGTCAGTGCGGACGTGCAGGATCCATGATCCAGTTCAGGCAGAGGGTGCGAGGCATGGTGATTAAGGCGGCAGAATAGTGCACAGGTCCCTGCTCACACCAAGAGGGCATGGAAAAGCCCTTATTATATGAACAAAAAAAGTGAAATCTACACTGCAGAGCTGATTTTTAGAGGTCAAATCACAGATTGGCCTGTATAAGTAGTTTAAATAGAATTTTGGGGGTGGGGGAGCGACAGACTCCCTTTTAGTCACTTCATGACCGGAGCTTTTTTGGTTTTGCGTTTTCGTTCCCCTTCTTTCCAAAGCCATAACTTTTTATTTTTCCGTCAATATGGCCATGTGAGGGCTTATTTTTTGCAGGACGAGTTGTACGTTTGAATGACACCATTGGTTTTACCATGTCATGTACACAAAAGTGGGAAAAAAATTCCAAGTGCGGTGGAATTGCAAAAAAAAGTGCAATCCCACAGTTGTTTTTTGTTTGGCTTTTTTTTACTAGGTTCACTAAATGCTAAAACTGACCAGCCAATATGATTCTCCAGGTCATTAGGAGTTCATAGACACCAAACATGTCTAGGATCTTTTTTATCTAAGTGGTGAAAAAAAAATTCCAATGTTTGCTTAAAAAAAAAAAAAAAATTGAAGTTTTCCCGAGACTCATAGCGTCTCCATTTTTCATGATCTCGGGTTGATTGATGGTTTATTGTTTGCACGCGTTTGTGCAGATACGTTCTTTTGATCGCCCGTTGTTGCATTTTAATGCAATGTTGCCGCAACCAAAAAAATAAAAATCGTAATTCTGGTGTTTTGATTTTTTTCCTTGCTATGCTGTTTAGCGATCAGGTTAATCCAGGGTTCGACAAACCCGGGCGCCAAGTCGCCAGTGGCGCCTAG
>VIAB01004588.1:66249-80647 GCA_009801035.1 Oophaga pumilio | reverse complement strand
TTTTGGCTAGCTCCTAGATTCTGAACAACTTTGTCGACCCCTGGGTTAATCCTTTCTTTTATTGATAGATCAGGTGATTCTGAACGCGGCAATGTCAAATATGTGTTTTTTTTATTGTTTTATTTTGAATGGGGCGAAATGGGGGTGATTTGAACTTAGTTTTTTTATTTTTTTTATTATTTTCAAAAACATTTTTCTTTAACTTTTGGCAAGCTTCAATACTTTCCATGGGAGGTTAAAAGCTGCCGTAGCTTGATCGGCTCAGCTACATAGAGGTGATGATCAGATCGCCTCTATGTAGCAGAATTCCTTCACTGTTATGAGTGCCGACCACAGGGTGGCGCTCATAGCAATCAGACATCAACAACCATAGAGGTCTCAAGGATGCCGATGAACCCTGATCTCGTGACGGGGGTCAGCAGTGCGCGTATTTCTGTCCCGATGGCCGGAAGCGCCATTTAAATGCCGCTGTCAAACACTGACTAGTTAATAGGCGCAGGTGGATCGTGATTCCACTTGCGCCTATTGCGGGCACATGTCAGCTGTTCAAAACAGCCGACATGTCCAGGCTTTGATGCGGGCTCACCGCCGAAGCCCACATCAAAGCGGGGGATACTGCCATCGGACGTACGATACATAAGGGGTTAAATTAAATGAAGTAAAAAGCTAGAACTGCTCACCTACAAGTTCAGAAAGGAAGTCTCCTACACAGCGTAATATGCCCCAGCACAACTAGTTATAATTCTCAGTAAGTCGGCAGTAAGACATTAATAGAAAAAGAAGGTTTGATAGAACCCGCAGCAGATTCTGCTGTAAGTACCTGGTCTTGGCACTGGCTGAGCCACAGGGGCCTGAGTCTTTCTAGCCGAAGCACCTTCCTAGAAAAAAAAAGAAAGGGTAGAATTGCTTTAGAATATCAGATGTGTTTATACAGTTCACAGCAAGATACATATTGAGCTGCTAAACCAAACTGAAGCCATCAAAGATGTGATCAGCAGATTCTTGTCTTAGTAAATATATTACAGAGTATATAGTATGTGTGACGTTGCAGCAATCTACCACTCAGCTTCAGCCGTTTGTCACATCGGAGCGTTAGACTGACAATTGTAAACAGTATGCCATTCATTAATTCAATTGTAAAAAAGTTTACAAATGCATTATAATAATGAGAAATGTTGGAAAAAGGGCCAAGTGAATAAACCTGAACACCATGATCACACGCTGCACATTAGAATGTGAATTAAATGTTACGAAATTCCAATCACATTCTGCAGATGTTTCTCTGGACTTTCTTGCAACATACGGCAACAGCTGCACACATATCAAAATTTTATTATAAAGCATTCTCACACTATACGGCCATGTCCAGAAAGAAAAGGAAACATTCATCACAAAAGGAAACGTGAGAAAATATTGCCAACACAGGGACGGAACTACCATAAGTGCGAGCAGAAGCAAACTAAACTATTAAAATCTTAAACAGTAGTTGTACCAACTCATCCAGCAGTAGTTTCCACACTTTACTAATAAATTCCTAAGGAAACATGGAGGAACTATCATTTTCTAGAAATTGCTTGTGAAGCACAAAGAATTCAAAGAACATTTCTGGGTCCTGCTCAAGACGCAGGAAATAATGAGGATGGTTTAATTAGAAACTATCCGAAAAAAAACGGCTGCAGAATTAATAATGGCTAAGGTTCAAGATACATCACGTGCTTTTACAAGAGACATTCCCCCCACCATAACAGTTACAGACAAAAAGTCATTCTGAGAAAAAAAAAAAAGGTAAAATCTCAGCCATAGCTAAATATTGAATAACTACATTGGTACCAAAAAATATGGGGGGGGGGGGGGGGGGGGTGTGGGGATTTATAAAAACTGGTGCAAAAAAAAAAAAGAAAAGTGGAGCAGCTTCCTGTAACAACTAGACCACTCATTTCCAACAAACCCTGAGTAATCTCCGAGGTGGAAGCGGATTGGCTCCTATGAGCAGCTTATCTTTTTTGTTGCACAAATTTAGAAAAATCTCCACATTTGCATTTGCAAAGGATCAAATGCAAAAACAGCCAATCCTGCATTACATAAAACCGATGCATTCTAAGGGGCATAGAAGGCAAATGGTCTCCTGTACGTACTATATAGAGTATATCACGAAGTACAAACCACAACATCTATGACAAGTTATAGATCTGCATCTTTACAACTTACATATAGGAGATTCAGGTCACAACAATGGGACTTGCACCTATGGGTGCCATTGTGAGTGCAGAGGTGGTAGAAACCCCTATTCATATGTATGTCAACCACCTCCCACTGACATCAGCACACGATGGGGCCCCATTGGTGCTATCCGTCTGCATCTAGTCTATATTTATGACATATCCTGTGGATATATGAGATGTGATGTAAATTCAATAGACAGAAGCAGTAAAGTTACTGCTCACAAATAGATTTAATGAAAGCAAGTGTTAAAATCAGCCAAGCCTGACACTAGTGGTCGCTGGGATTAACAGCAGCCAGCACTAGACTAGGGCCCGACATGCGTCATGTCACCTGGCCTCCAGCACTATCAGTCCATGCATAAAGTATTAATACTGCAGCACGTAAGCCAGAGCCATGTAATGAAGCCAGCACAATCAGAATGACGGCACAGGGAACATCTGTATTTTAGGCACTTTTCTGGTACATTCCATACAGGTTTCATTGGAACGTATGCACAATACAAGCCAGGAAAAGGTTAACAATGGCTGCTTTATATACACAGGAATCCCAACAGTCTCAGTAATAATCATCCTAAGTGGCATAGAGGCTGCCTGCCTCCAGAGCAGGGGCAATGAATGCAAAGTGTCACGTGAGCGTTATTCAGGCTGTGACGTTGAATTCTGCTCTGTCAGAAGACAGCATCTGTCAAAGCCCACATATAAACCACTGCCTGCGAGAGGAGGCAGCAGCCAGGGAAGCAGCCCCGACTCCCAGCACATCCCTCCCCCTGCAGGCTCCGGCTTCTGGACAAGCTGCCTAGCAACAAGAAAGGAGGTAAATCCTCTACTATTTAATTCAACAGGACTACTATGTGCTTTTGGCATTTCCTCCAGTGCTGCTGAGATCAGGCGGATTTGGCATGGATACAGATGGTTGAACGCTGCATTAGGGACAAAAGGCATGATCTGAGAAGGCTTTCAATGCGGAGGGAGCTGCCCGACCATCTGAGCGGAGGCGACAAACGCCGGGGATATTTTCACTCGTGATGGAGGGATATAGAGAATGTCCGTGACTGGAAGAGCAGCGAGGGCAAGCAGCTTACAGACGGTCAGCAGGAGGGAGAATCGTGAAGCCAGTGCGCATGTTCAATATCATCCCCCCTCAAATGATTACGTGCCAAAACTATTCTCAATAGGTGTACTGCTTCATAAAAACAAGAAAGGTACGTTCCATATTCCTTCTCATTCATTCCATTCCTTCCTTTGTGCGGCCTGACTCGGGGCTAGGCTTGGTGGGCAGATTATCTGCAGAGGTGCGTTTAACATGCACTCTTGGGAGGAGATGAAATGACAAGCCACAAAAAAGATTAGTTTGGGAATCTGGGAGAGAAGGGAAAATTCTGCAATATTAGAAGTAAAGCCCCTTACAAAGTAGGTCATATTTAATCCTTATCTAAAGTAATCTGCAGCCTGCGCTGGAACAATCCAGCTGGAAAGAGCAGTGAATCTATAATATATGCGGATATTTCCTTGTAACTAGAAATATGCACATAAATCTATATAAAATATGCGATGTAGCGATTAAATGACAATTACTTTCCATTTCAGGGAAGTAAATATTGCATGCAGCGCACTGCAGAAATTGCATTAATCCCGAGTGTTACCGGGGTACAATAAATCATGCAAGTGTAGCCAATATAGATTGTGCTTACTTTGCCCTGGGCACCGCGAGCTGGTAAGGAAAATGGTTTTACATTACAAAAATCCTACTGGCTCCTGCCCCAGGAGGGATATTTTAAGGCACAGATTAAACAGGTCATCATTGCCAGAATAAAACATTTGTCCTGCAGAAAATGCATTAATGTGAAGAATGTAAAACAATGTACGTATGTGTTACATGACGCGAGACAACTGAGAAAAACACAGCACACCAGCAGCAGTTCACACGGCCTCCGAGCCTTCACAATCGAGAAGTTAGGAAGTCTGAATACTTAGCTGAAATACAGAAATGGCTAGGCTGCATCAGAATACGTCACACCTTGTCAGATATAAAACTAGCACAAAGATTCAATATACAAAAGGCATAAAAACAAAAAAGCAAGCACTACAAAATGAAAGAGGGGGGGAATAAAAGTCAACAGTTCCCGGGTTTATAGAACCAAAATACAATATTACAGACATTGTCCTATAAAATGCAGTTTGTACATCAAAAGATAAAAAAGGTCCGTACTTAAAATTAATGTGATTTTGATTTCTGTGCTGGTAGATTAGGTCACAGGTTCTTAAAAGGTCTAAGGAAATGAAAAACCTATTAATTCAACACTATGACTGTAGTAAAGCTGAACAATTTAAAATAAGGCTTCCTTATAAATACAGAGCCAGACAGTAACTATCCAGCGATATATCAAGGTACGGTAGTTTATAGACTTGTATGCAGAGTGCAGTTCATTTCAGGCACTGGTTAGCAGAATTCAGACTCCCAGTCAGTGCCGCGTTCTACATGGAGCGTCCCCATAGCCAACAGCAGAGTAATGCAAAGGCCTCTGGCGCCATCTAGTGGCTAAGTCAGGACGGTTAATGTATTAATCACGCATTTTAACACTTGGCCAGAGCAGATAAAAAGGAAGCTGGCCAATATTAATTTCTACCAATCTTTAATGAAAACACACCATTGTGTGCACAGCGGCTGCATAGTCATTCAGATGCAAGCACTGTAATTGAAATTAGACTAAATAGTCCGGCTGCTGAACTGTGAAAATTGGCTTTGACAGCGGCATCTTCTCATTGACTTTTTAAACACAATGTCCGTCAGAGAACACATGCTAAGCAGCGTAGTGTGACCAAGTCATTGCAGCTCCAATCAACCTTTCTAAAGTAGCCATCTTTCACTACGCAGCTGGCAGAATGGGGTTTGACAAAAAAAAATATACCACAAACAGCAAATCTATCAGACACCCCATCAACAAATTGTATCTGACAGCACGCAATCGACTTTCAGTTAGATCCCATCAGGGTAACGTTTCCCTTCATGTCAAGCTGATGACGATAAGGGTTAACAGGTCGTGAGCATGCAGTAGGGAGTGTGCGGAAGCCGTTACATAACCGCTCCACCTTTCTCAAGAAGGATTCAAGTGTTAAAAGATCTCTAACCCATCAATCTTTATTTTTATTGTCCACAGGTTCTATAAGAAATGCTTAAACAAATGCTGAAGCAAGCAGACTGCCGACTTCCAAATACTGCCACATTGGTGGGTGTGGATTAACAAGTGGGGATTCGGAGCAGATGCGGTATAACTGCATCAGGATTTCAGCAGCATGCTTCAGTGGAGGAGACGTCACTGCTGCCTTGCTAAGATGACCTGGAATAGCAAGCGCTCGCTCTTTCGGACCCATCTCACCGGGCTTTTGTCACTTGTGTTTTTGTTTGCCATGTTCCTGTTTTTTAGCCACCACAACTCCTTTACCGGCAGAGTTGGAATGAAAGAAAATCCAGTGACTCATGCAATACGTGGATTTAAGGCAACAAAAAGTGAGAACAGCAGCTCCCTAAGGAATATCTGGAAGGATACCATGCCTCAGACCCTCAGACCACACACCTCATTGAATTTAAGCAACGCTGAATCGCAGCATCAAGGAGTGACCGGCTTGGAGAACACTTTGAGCACCAATGGAAGCATTTACAGCGAAAAGGGCTTGGGTCGCCAAAACTTATACCACTACAAATATATCATAAACGAGCCAGAGAAATGCCAAGGGAAAACGCCTTTCCTCATACTGCTCATAGCTGCAGAGCCTCGGCAAATCGAGGCCAGACAGGCTATACGACAGACCTGGGGGAACGAGAGCCTGGCACCAGGCATTCATATCGTAAGGCTCTTTCTGTTGGGTCTGCACACAAAGATTAACGGGTTAATTGAACAGGCCATTGTGGATGAAAGCAGGCAATACCATGATATCATCCAACAAGAATATCTAGACACTTACTATAACCTAACTATTAAGACGCTGATGGGCATGAACTGGGTGGCAACCTACTGCCCACATGTGCCATATGTCATGAAGACAGACAGTGACATGTTTGTGAACACTGAATACTTGATAAATAAACTACTGAAGCCCGACCAACCACCGAGATCCAACTACTTTACAGGGTACTTAATGAGAGGCTATGCACCCAATCGCAACAAAGACAGCAAATGGTACATGTCACCTGATCTGTACCCAAGCGAGCGTTACCCCGTGTTTTGTTCTGGGACTGGCTACGTCTTTTCTGGAGACTTAGCAGAGAAGGTATTCAGAGTGTCTTTAAGTATTAGGCGGCTACACTTAGAGGACGTTTATGTTGGTATCTGTCTAGCTAAACTGCGTATTGACCCCATCCCCCCACCCAATGAGTTTGTATTTAACCACTGGAGAGTTTCCTATTCTAGCTGTAAATATAGCCACCTAATTACCTCCCATCAGTTCCAGCCTGGAGAACTGATCAAGTACTGGAATCACTTACAACAGAACAAGCACAATGCCTGTGCCAACGCAGCCAAGGAGAAGGCGAGTAGGTATCGGCACCGTAAAATGCACTAAAAGGGAAGTTATACGGACTGGGTGCAATTTACACAAGCATGTGCAGTGGCAAATGTATGGGAGCTGTAAATGGGATGAGAAATTATTTTTTTATTTCAAAAAGCATATAAAACTATATGGGGAAGAAAAAAATGAAACCTCGCACTAATAAAAATGTTGTGTGTTTAATCTGTGCAATAAGACGCATGCACACTTCAGTGGTACAGCTGCTACTTTACGTGCCAAACATCCAACTGGACAAATGCCCCATAAAAACACTCTAACATACATGTATCTGCACTTTGGTAGAACACAGTGTGCTTTCTGAGGGTGCCTTTTACTGTGGGAGTAATGAAACCCTCTCCTACCTGAACAAACGTGCACATAACGGAGCTAGTATTGTTTACACATCCTAAGAAACCAAAAATGTCATCCATCACTGCATGTGGCATCGGGGGTTACTGACGTACAGGGCCCATGGTAGCTGTGAGCCTCACGCCACGAGTATCCCAGCGGAGGGCACATCACAAAATCCAGACTATTATACTACACAATGTTCACATCATGATACCGCAAAACTAGTTCCGTTAATAAAGTGTTAATGGAGACATCCGGCTGAGCCATCCTTTTTTGCTTCCAGTACAATGTTCCCTTTTATACCCCAAAATCCTCAAATCATAAAGCTATGTGCAAACGTTGAGTATTTTGCAGCAAAAACGCTGCATAAAATGCACATTACTTTTAGAAAAAAAAAAATCTCATTTGAATAATTGAAACTTTGAAAAACTCTAAAAGAATGAACCTGCTGCCGATTGGAGAAATGTGTGATGGCTCAAATTTGTAAGGAAATCTCATTCAGATCACTGGTACAGGAAAACAGTGCACAATTCTGTGGCACAATCACACGGAAAAAACAGCGAGAATGCAGCGTGTGAACAAGCCCTTTTTAATCAAGGACACAACCAATTTGTGGCAATTGCCATTTTAAATCTTTGAATGTTGTGAAGTGTAATTTGATGTAAAACAAAGTAGATGAAAAAAAAAAAAAAAAACACTGATCAATGAATTACAAGATAGAACGGGCCTTTTTATTTTGTAAAGTAAAACCAGAGCAGTCAGTCAGTGGCATGGATCGATTATTTAGAGACCGATGAAAACTTCCATGAGAACAGTCCACATGCTGGTAAAATGACATTTTTGTGTGGTAGTTTTATGGGCATTTTGTAGTTGTGTTTTTTTTTTTTACTTTGCAAAGAACATTAGTCTTAGCTGGGAATTAAAAAGCAAATCTGACAACCACTTCTAAGTGGGCATTTTGTGGCATTTCCTCAATGTTAACATGCTCTGGGTAAGGCATTTATTTCACTGGCTGCTCTACCAAAAAAAAAAAACACTTACAAAAATGTAATTAAATTCACTGTTTATTTTGGAAGCAAAAAATAAATAAAGTAGTAAAGAGGGGGCTTTACCAAAATCACAAATGTATGCAGACCTTGCTTTGGAAGGACTCTGAGTACCGGCATCCCTACCACTAGAAGCACTTTACAGCTCTTATATCCTTGGCCGGTAAGTAATTCCAGACATATTCTGCATCACATTTCAAGGTATTCCGATCACTGGGAGAATGAAGGGATTGAGTTCTAATCTCCAGAAATCATGCAACAGGGGAGCAATCATTAACTGGGGAAAAAAATCAGAGCGGAGTGCTCCAAGGAGCGTTCTGGCTGTGCACACACCTCGGAGGTGGCTTGTTTCATGCTGGGTGAATCAGAGCCTTGCTGTTTCTTTGTTTTCTAGACCACCAAGAAGAACCCCCCGCCCCCCGAAACCAAAAACTAAAAGCCAAACATCACACACTTAGATTGGATTAGAAGAGCGCGCATTAAGCTTTGAAGAGCATTGATCCAGGTGCTTTGGCAGTTCTCCCAGTAAGCTTCCAGTTCAGCGTCTGTGTGCTTGACCCGGGGTTCCTGTATAATTAACAGGTCATATTTAAGGATGCAGCGTTTCTCTGATATGGTTCTGTATATAGAAATGTATGTGCAGCAGCTGGCGAGGACGGCATTTAAGTGATTTTCCAGCTCTGCAGTTTATTTTCTCTACGTAACCGCTCTGAGTGTGTAGCATCATTCTGCTACTGTTACCACCAGGAATATGAAATATTCTTTCATTACGACGTACTAGTATTCTAGAATGATCAGTACTGGTTCAGCCATTGCCATTACACAGCCCAATGTCGTATAGTGCAGGGCAAAAGAGGCAGGGAGAGACAAAAGGAAAGTGTGCCGCGTGCTGGGGAAATGGCTCCTCTAATCTGACCAGACAAATGTGTAGCAAGAAAATGAAAAGAAGCCTTAGTTGCATTACAGAAACACAAGCCTCCGTAAAGATTACGCTACAACAAAAATGAAAAAGGAAAATATAAAAAACTACGGTACTTTTAAAATTAAAGAAAAATTAATATCGGTGATTGAAAAAAAAAAAATTGCTGTGGATATCTTTTTTAAATAAAAGTTCAAAATGTTTTATACACCAGAAAAGTTCACTTTAAAAAAAAAACAAGCAAATCAAAGCTACAGGAGACCCCAAAATGGCCCCCTGAAAAATAACTTGAGAAAAAACAATCCCCATTCACATTTGCTGAGACTGAAGGCAAACATGTTAAAATATATATATATATATCTTACTGTGCACAATGATTAAGATATTAAAAACCATAGCCATCTAGTATTGGCTTAGACATTACCTGTATTCTAAAGGCAAAATGTTTATATTATTAAAGGATTAATATAAGACAATGGTAGAATTTGTGCTTTTTCTCTCTTCCCTATAAAAAAATAAGTGAACACGAGTTAAGAATTGGTTAGGTTTCCCAAAGATGATCCAATGGGGAAAAAAAATTAATAAAGTCATGTCCCACAGAAAAATAAGCCCTCAAAAACAAAAAAAAAAATCCACCAAACAGTGAGATTGAATTAAAACACATCCACCTGAAGGCCTGGGAACACGTGTATGACGGGAATGTACCACCAATAGTAATTAATGGGGTTGTGTGGTAGTAATTTACAGATAAACTGTCCGGTGTAAAGTTTTAAAAAAACACTTACCTCCCAGTGCCAGTCTGGGAAGTGTTACGTCACATAACTGCTGCAGCTAATCAGCGGTCAGTGATCGGCTTTATTGTAAATACTGGGTTCTGTATATATCGGTGTTCTTCATCATTGCAATTCTACCTCTGCTGATAATGACTGCTGAAAAGTCATCTGTACAGAACAGTAAAGGTACTGTCACACTAAACGAGATTGCTAACGAGATCACTAATGCGTCTCCGATTTTATGACGCAGCAGCGATCTCATTAGCGACGCAGCTGTGTGTGACATGTAGCAGCGATGTGGCCCCTGCTGAGATGTCGCTGATCGCTCATGAATGTTCTGAGCCGTTTTTTGGTCGTTGATGTCCCGCTGGTGAGCCTCAATCGCTGAGCATGACACCCTTTATGAACGACTTCACCAGTGTCGCAGGCGGGACTAGGTTTTCCCAACGACCGCAGAGGTCGTTATACAGATCGCTGATGAGATGTGTTTGGAGTCTAATACACATAGCGATCGCACCAGCGATCTCGCCAGGTCGTGTCGTTGTCGTGATCGCTGGTGCGATCGCTAAGTGTGACAGTGCTTTAAGGCTATGTTCACGTTGTATTTTTTATGGGGTTTTTTATGCACACAAAACCTGCTCTCTTGCCAGTAAGAAACAATCTTGTTTCCCTGCGTTTGTTATTGTACATTTGTCTCTTGTGCATGCTAGTAAAGTTTAGTGCATAAAAAAAAATCTGATTCTACTTCAGCAGGTTTTGGCACAAAACACACCAAAAAGCCGTGTTTTTTTTGCACCACTCATTGCTCTCAAAGGGTAAAACACCCTGAAAATAAATGCAGAAAGAAGTGACATCCTGCATTTGGCAAAAATCAAGGTATTGTACAAAGTACTGAGGACATAACCAAGCTGTGCGCATGAGATTTCTGAAATGTGACTTTGCGGGTACTAAAAAACAGCTGAAAATTTGCATAAAAACATGCAAGGTGTGAACACAGCCTTAGTATAAAGGCTTGTACTATTTTTTTTTCTGGTTAGGGCGGTTTCACACGTCCTATTTTCAGCACCGGAGATATCAGTGTCCGTGTGTGTACTGTGTGCGGCACACGTGTGGCAACTGTGTGCCGCATCAGTACCACACGGACAGCTACAGTAAGAACTGACCCCCTGCCTGTGGTACTGAAGCTGCTTGTCATGATTCTCCCTGCCCTGCCGGCAACAGCGAGCAGGGAGAATCAATGAAAACCCGACGTGGGGTCCCCCTTAGGTTTTCAACCATCCCGGCAAAACTACACAGCTGGGGGCTGCTATTCTCAGGCTGGAAAGGGGCCATGATTATGGGCCCCCCATAGCCTAAAAACAGCAGCTTCCAGCCGCCCAAAAAAGGCGCATCTATTAGATGCGCCTATTCTGGAGCTTTGTCGGGTTCTTCCCACTTGCCCTGTAGCGGTGGCAAGTGGGATTCATAAAGGGTTAACGCCACCTTGCTATTGTAAGGTGGCATTAAGCCAGGCTTAGTAATGCATAGGTGTCAATAAGACACCTATGCATTACTAATCCTATAGCAAAGAAAGTGTTAAATAAACACACACACACAGTAACAAAGTCTTTTAATGAATGAATACACTACACAGATTTCTTACATCTTAATTATACTGCCATTCCTTAATGATGCCCTCGTTCTCCTGTAAAAAATATAAAACAAAAAAGCAACAATATACCATACCTGTCTGGCGATCAGTCAGGTCCCACGGTGTAAATCCATCTCAGGGGTTAATAACTTTACAGCAGGAGCGACCGCTCTGGCTGTAAAGCACTGGGGAATGAATGGGAGCAGCGAGCAGAGAGTCAGTGACGTCTCTGCTCTTCACTGAGTCTGTATGACCAGCAAAGGATTGGTCTCATACACACGTCCCATCAGGTTTTGCATGGATAGACCATGTGCTCATTATAATCTACGGTGTTATTCACAGTGCGTCTGTATAAAACGAAGACATGTCAGTTTTTCTCTGGCATCACGGAGGAAAAGTGCCAATAAAGGTCTAAGGGGCAGTGAAAATCACGTCCAGCACACAGATGGCATCAGTGTATATTCCATGTGCTGTATGCATTAACCATTGAATAGTATAGGAAAAGCTTACTAATTTATCCATTAAAAAAAAAAAAAAAACTGATGACACTGATTGTAACGTGAATAGATAAACTTGGCACTCAACTTTAGAAGATAAATTCCAGATTTATTGCAGTCAAAGTACAGGTGGAAACGTTTCAGTCCAACAGGGACCTTCGTCAATCCGACTGCTTGTGATGAAGAAATAGTATGAATGAAAAGGCAGCTTGCCTTAAAGGGAGAGAATTCCTCTTATAGTTTTATTATTTATGCTCCTGAGTAATTATCCCTAGTTAGGGCATTGTCTCAAATGAGATCCAAATGTAGTCGAGTGGGCCAGGATGGCTCTTAGTATACCTTTTATCCTTAATGTAGTCCAATGTAAGAGATAAAGGCCAGGGAGGCTCTCAGACAGTCAGGACCGTCTAGGACTGAGGCGCTTGTCTCTCCTGTCTGACGCGGCGTCCACCGGTGGAATGCCACCTGAGGAAGACGGACTCACTCCGTTGAAACGCGTTGTGGATTCATTGTTTTACCATAATTTTTAATAAATGAAGATTGTCATTCACTAAGAAGATTCCTGTCTTTTGCGCCCTGCAGACCGGGTTTTCAAGAATCTTTCTCAAAGTAGCTGTAATAGTCCACCCTAACAACCAAACCAGCACGAAAAAGTTAATTTAAAAAGAAAGTTTTGCATTAGGCTATTAAGCATGCTGAAAAGGTAAAGTGGACAGGCAGCTTAAGGATATGTTCACAAGTCACATTTTTTGCTGTGTTCTTTGTGCAAAATATGCAGCATTTCACTGCCCCAACAAAGCGAGTAAGATTTCTTAGATCTCATGCACACGGTTCCTTTTTTTTTTTCTTGCAGATGAGAAGCAGTTTCAAATCTGCAGGATGACAATTCTTTGTCATTTTGCAGCATTTTTCACCCATCTGAAAATGAAAAAAAATGCATATTTCTTAAGCAATTTTTTTTTCCTGCCAAGAGACGTTTTTGATGCAGAAATGTCTGCACATACTTAACGCGTGCACATACCCTAAGTTAAATGAATACATTAGGATGTGCTCCCCCATCTCCCTGTCAATCACTGCTTTGAGGGTTAAAACACACTGTTTAAAAAAAAAAAAATGTTTCACACTTTGGAGCACGTATTGTACAAACGTTTACAACACAATGCTTTTTAACTGAAGCGCGCTCTCCAGAAGAGCTGGATCTGGTATGTTCAGTACATGTGAAATAACCCTAGAGCATTTTAATGAAAGGGTAATAAGCTGGTCATAACGGGCTTGTCTAATGCGGAGCACAGTTTCGGCCTTTTTTACCCACAAAGGCTCCATAGCAGCAGGCAGAGGCACAGATAGCTGCCGGGTTCTGGGATTCTCCTACATAAGTCACACTGTATGACTACTATACATGCCTTCTCTGTTGCGATATATACATTGTAAGCGTATAGCTCATACACAAATCTATACTGTATGTGAATGATCATACAAGTTAAATATTCTTCGACTGTCCCAATGTGAGAAAACACAATCTGCTTTTTTCTAACGTGCTGCAAGTCAAACAATCTCAGGCTATGATCAAGACGACAAGTGCCGTATATTCAGAGTGCAGCTGCTAGCCAGAGAAAATACATACACGGGCAAAGGAGCATTAGTGGACACTTGAAACCAGGGGAGAAAAAGGAGAATTTGCATGTAAAGAGCAGATGTTAGACATCTTGGATATTCAGGCACTTCTCATCCAAGCCTCATTGAAAAATAGGTGTACATCGGCAAAGAACAAAAGTAAAATATTCAACTGTAAATACTCAAAATGAAAATCATGATGGAATTGAACAAAATTACCATGGAAACTGTTCTAAAAGCTATCTGCAGTGTGTTTAAATTGCCACAGCCTCAAGAGAAGTCTGATCCTAAATGATAGCAGGGCTTTTGTTTTGCTGCGCAATTCAACCACTTTGCTGCTGAAGATCCAGGATTCGCGATGTACTAATGCATTCAGGCTGTTGGTGATTTCCAGCCGTAATTGGATGTGCACACAGTATTTGTCGGGTACTTAAAGGCAGAATTTAGATACCGGTTATACATTTTCATGTAGCAATAGGGAATATGCTTACAAAATATACAAGAGCAGCTGCAGTGTAAAGCCTGTCACACTAAGCGAGATCCCTAGCGAGATCGCTGAAACGTCACCGATTTTGTGACGCAACAGCGACCTAGCCAGCGATGTCGCTTAAGGGTATACCACACTAAGCGAGATCGCTACTGTGTCACCATTTATGACGCAGTAGCGATCTCGTTAGCGACTTAGCTGTGTGATTCCAAACACAACTCATCAGCGATCTGTGATTCCAAACAACTCATCAGCGATCTGTATGGCCTATTTCACACATCCGGTGTGCGCCCGACGGCGCCCCCGGCATTTAG
>VIAB01004588.1:35626-50564 GCA_009801035.1 Oophaga pumilio | reverse complement strand
GTTTAGCAGCGATCTCGCTATGTGAGACGGGGCCTTTACTCCAGAAAGGCCTGAAGCAAGATTTGTGGCGAGGGACACATGGAGGAGAATGACACCTCGCACCTTGAATACACCTGTTAATCAAGAAGCCTCGCACTCTACAGGACCCCCTCATCAAAACCAGCAGGAAAACCACCGGTCTTGAATCAGGGCCAAGATGTATACCACTGTGTGCGGACAGGATTTGTTACAAGCAGAATACCAGATCATTGCCAGGTTTAGCGACAGTGGTCTAAATCCGACTTAAGCACAAAGGTTTCTATAAAATGTTTATTTCCTAAAGAAATATTAACACTCCTGCGTATGTATAGTATTCTTAACCTGACATTTTGCACATTGCGCTGCCAACTAGGAACGTCCAATGGCTGAAATCTACAGTGTAACCCTAATATTAGTGCTTGCTTGAGACATTCAGAACAGGAAACAACGTTCTGCAGTGGTTAGAAAAACACAACCTTAGACTTCTTTCTAATGCACAGATATTACCGTATTTTTCGGACTATAAGACGCACCGACCATAAGAGGCACCTAGGCTTTAGAGGAAAAATTATTAGGGAAGAAAAAAATTGAATAAAAAAATGGTCAATTCTGCATTTAATACCCCTATCCTGGCATGCAGGGCCCCCTCATCCCTATCCTGGTACGAATGATTGCCTTCATCCCTATCCTGGTATCCAGGGCCCCCCATCACGTCCTAGTATGCATGGCCCCATCCTGGTATGCAGGGCCCCCATCTCATCCTAGTATGCATGGCCCCATCCCTATCCTGGTATGCAGGGCCCGATCCCTATCCTGGTATGCAGGGCCCCCATCTCGTCCTTGTATGCATGGCCCCATCCCTATCCTGGTATGCAGGGCCCCCATCTCGCCCTAGTATGCATGAAACCATCCGTATCCAGGTATGCAGGGCCCCCAGGTCCTAGTATGCATGGAACCATCCGCATCCGGGTATGCAGGGTCCCCATCTCGTCCCACTATGAAAGGCCCCCATCCCTATTCTGGTATGATCGGCCCAATCAGAAAAAAAAAACAAATAAAAACCACATTACACTTACCTTCCTGCGCTCCCTCGCAGAACCTTGTTCAAATGCCAGCAGCTCCTTTATTCTTGTAAGCAGCGCATGACAGGGACATCATGCACTGCTTGCAAGCCGAAGGGTATTTGCTGGAATACTCACTGCTCTGCATGCCGGGACTGTGCCCACAGAGAGCAGTGAGTGTCAGCCGAGGCCTTCCTGCTGCTGCCGGCGGTCACATGTGCCACCACTTAAGCAATGACTGCTCACTGAGCGCACAGTCCCAGCGCGCAGGTCAACGAGTATTGCGGCAGCTGCCTTTCAGCTTGCAAGCAGCGCACGGTATCCCTGTCATGCACTGCTTACAAGAATAAAGCAGCTGCTGGCATTTGAACAAGATGCTGCGAGGGAGCGCAGAAAGGTAAGTGTAATGGTTTTTTTTTTTTATGTTTTCTGATGGGGCCATGCATACAAGGATGGGGGTGGGGGTCAATCATACCAAGACGCTATTAAAGAGAAATTAATATTCATTCCCTCCAAGCCAATGGGTGTGGAACGCAGTGAATATTTATTTCTCTTTTAACAGCGGGCACAGGAGTCAGCCGCAGCTGCCGGCTCCAGCCTCCTGTGACCCGCTGTTCACCTACCTCCACACCACAGCCGGTACATCCGTACTATAAGACGCACTCTCCCATTTTCCTCCACATTTTTAAAAGGAAAAAAGTGCGTCTTATAGTCCTAAAAATATGGTACACTACGCTCATCCAAGTATCCAGGTCTATGCCTACAGTGGAATAAATATAGTTGAAGATAATTTGGCCAAACATCTGGAAAATCTGGTGCAACAAGGCCGCGATTCACAGCTCTGTATCAGAGGAGGAGGTCGGTTCTTAGTGTAACACTGCAATGGAGTTTAGGAGACTGCAACAGGAAACATTGGGCTTTAATCATTTTGTAGTTTAGGCATACAAAGCTCTACTGTAATGGAGATATCATACCGTAAATACAGCTGAGCAAAGAAAATCCTTACCTTTTCACATAAAGACAGCACCTCACTAACCATCTTCCTTTCATCATTTCAGGTAACAAAATTTAAGGGGCTCTTCTATTACTTTTATATTGAGAACTTGTACATAAAACAGGCTATCAATATTAAAAACAATGGGGTTGCGACATGCAGCAAACCCATCAAAATAAAAGTAGTGGAGCAATCCTTTAACAAAGATTTGTGTGCAATAAGAAAAACGATTGTCATCTAGCTAACATTAAGGTCATCATCTTACCTCCGCTACATGCTAGCCATGTAAATAGCCCAGGCTAATTTAATGGGTCGCCCACTTCCTTCACACACTGACCAGCACTTATGCCCATACAATGATGGGAGGATGATGGAGGAGTATGTGACCAGACTATCAGCCTCTTCCTTCACAATTGGAGAAGGCTGATAGTCTGATCACATGCTCCTCCACCAGCAGCCATTGTATGGACAGGTGTAATCACATGCTCCTCCACCAGCAGCCATTGTAAGACAGGTGTGATCACATGCTCCTCCACCTGCAGCCATTGTAGGGACAGGTGTGATCACATGCTCCTCCACATGCAGCCATTGTATGGACAGGTGTGATCACATGCTCCTCCACCAGCAGCCATTGTTTGGACAGGTCTGGTCACATGCTCCTCCACCTGCAGCAGCCATTGTATGGACAGGTCTGGTCACATGTCCTCCACCAGCAGCCATTGTATGGACATAAGTGCTAGCAGGTGTGTGAGGAAAGCTGCACTAACAAGAGAAAGTGTCCGGCCTCTTTAGTAATGGAAGGACACAAAGAATTAGAGAGCAAAATTAAAATGTATACTTTTACATAAAAACTAGGCTGTGTTCACACCTGCATTCGGGAATATATTTTGCCTGTTTGTTACAGGAACAAAGGAGATCCATGTTCAAAACTGACCCACTACATTACAGAGGGAAGCAGAAAGAAAAGGGCCTGACTGATTACTTTGGTGTCCATCTGAGTTGTTAGTTTTAGAACACTAAGAAAAAAACTCTGAATTATGTGGTATGTATCTGTTCTTTTACCAGTGGGGCTATTACACTTTGGTTTGCATCAGTTATGCAACAGTTTCATTTAAGAAACTTATAGAAGCACTCCTCCTATCAAAGTTTCTATCCTCTTAACATATATTATATAGCACGGTGCACTTACAATTGCTTATTTTGCCTTTGTAACCAGAAAATTCTTCTCTTTTCTCTGCTCTATGTAGAAACACGAAGTCTCTTATCCCTGCATTTATAAGTCCCCTCTTCACCTCCTGACCCAGGCTGCTCCTCTCCTCCCTCCCCCTTGACCTTCTGTTTCTACATAGAGCTTATAGGGATTCAGCTAGTCAGTTTTTAATCAAATGATGTTGTAGACCTAATGGAAAAGTGAAGAATTCGCTGAGTAGAAGGGAAAAATGAGCAATTGTAAGTACAAAGTGACTGCAATATCTTAAGAGGATAAAAGGAGAAATGTTACCCCCTGGATCCCGATCAGACACCTATCACCTAACCAAACCAGATCTCACACTTTGCACTGATGTTGTCAGCACACCAAAACACAGTGTCTGCAAATTCAGATTCTGGTTTGGCTTTTATCCTAAGTCATGTGACAAGGCTCGTTAAAGGGTCGACATTGACTTTTAGGATTGCTACTTCCTATAGATGGTATTAGTTCTAGATTTTTTCTTCATTAAAGAGATGATTTCGATATTTCCCAGAGGAGCATTGCGGCTTAAGTCTCCTCGTCTCTGCATGCTTGACATGTCGCTTTCCGTAAGGAGAAACGTTACCCCTTGGATCCATGGGAGGAGTGATTCTTTAAATAAGTTTGTCTTCCCAAAACTGAACAGAAAATTTAAAGTCACAATTGCAAGTGTACCTAACCTGAGAAACCGTGAAATCTGAAATACTAGCTCCATACTTTTCTAGGCCTTTTAACAAGGGCTATTATGTGCCCATAAGCACCCATCTCTTCTGCAGTTGTACGAAGTGACCTTTAGAAAACGGCAGTGACAACATTGGCATTCAAATAGAAAGCGGAAAAAGATCTGTGCTACATTTTGTACACGTCTCTTTGCAAAAATGGAATTTTAAAACAAGATCTGTCCAACTTACAGTCACAGATTTCAGTGTCATTCCGTGGTATGTCCCCATTGTGTCAATTTTAAAGCCTTCCGTTTCTGTTGAGAGAAAAAAAAAAAAAAAAAAAAACACCATGAAGGTTTTCACTAAATACAAGGGAACAAAAATCATGTAGATTTTATTGTGAAATCTGCTGACCTCCTCCATAAATAGATTTTAGACCTGATGGGGCTGGTGTACTTTGACAATAGCGGTATATTAAGAGTATTTAAAGTTTTTACACTTTCAAAGATTATACAGCCACTGTCTGTTAACCTTAGAACAACCAGAATCTGTCAAAGGGTTTGTGTCATGTGATCTGAGAGCAGAATGATGTAGGGCCTGAGAATACGATTCCCGCGCCGTGTCACTTACTGGGCTGCTTGATATCATTTTGCTAAAATCAGTTTTATCTTCTGCAGATCTAGCAGTTCTCTAAATGCGGATCTTGGTAAATCTACACCCACAGATTGGCAGTTTTCTGCCTATGCACAGTTTACGCAAAAAGCTGCCAATCAGAGCTGTGAGCTGGATTACTCCGAGCCAATGAGCGTGGAGGCAGGTTTATTAGTCCTCTGTTGATAATCTCCTGCTGACATGTGATTTTATCAAAACCACAGTGAGCAGCCGAGCAAGTGACATCACTGAAATCGGGTCTCTGCCCCACATTATACGGCTTTCACATTTGGTGCCAAAAATCTGGTGACAGATTCCCTTGATCTTTTATATATCCTTACAATTTAAAGCTTTAAAAAAAAAAAAAAAGTTAAGTAGAGGATAAAAAGGCTAATGACCACAGCGATAAAATTAACAGGGAAAGATCAGCCGAGATTAGGAATACTATAGTTCAATAATAACCATTTTAAAAGGACGACAAGAGTGTACACCTCACCTTCTACAGCGTACATAATTGCTTACCCTCTTTCCCTTTGAACCGTTCTTGATCGTATCGATTGTATATTTGTGGAGCTGGCTGTTTGTTTCTCAGTGTTGGGTCCTGAAAAATAAAGTTTCATATTTTTAGCCAATATAAAAGCTGGGGAGCTTATAAATTGCAGAAGATTTTTGCACTCACCACAACATTTTTCTTAAAGGGATTGTGAACTATTTGATATTCCCAGCTTAATCAATTCAGGACACCATATAAAAACAGTATACTGCGCTCCTGCAGGGGGTTATCACATGCACGTAGCAGCCAATCGACAGCCGCTCGTCGGCGGCTGTCTACTATTTTATCAGAGCGGACGACCATCCTGACAGAATATTGATGTGCTGCAGCCTGCACGAGATACAATATGTCAGGTCGCTCTCTGGGATCAGAGGCACCAAAAGCAAGTATGGATGGGTTTTACTTTACTTAGGGACCTGAATTGAATAAGCTGGTGTTACCTCTAAACTGGCCATACACATGAGAAATCTCTAGGTCTAATGACAGATACCCCCCTCTTGACATGCCCATACAAGAAGAAATTACTTATGTGTCTTCATTACTAAGTCTGAAGAAAGCCGCTGTCAGACTCATCTCCCGAAAACAAAAGGATCATGTATTTAAACTTTCACTGCCCTGATCCAGCTCTACTCATATGTTGGGTGTCCTTCATCTAAAGAGTACGGTGAAAGGAGGAAGTGGGGGACTCCTTTTCGGCAGGTAATACACCAAGCCTACTGTCTAACAGCTCGCTTTATACCTCAGCAGTAAGAGAATCAGACATTGCCAGGAGAGAAAACAAAAATGAAGGACCGCCACTAAAGTGAGCAGAGTCCCCAAATGAAGACTATGAGAGATTTCAAAGAGGAAAATTTGATTTGGTTCAGTGGGGGACACGGAAAACCACGAGATGTCCTAAAGCAGGCGTTTAATGAAGTTGTGCAGCGATAACTCGCTGATCAGTAGGCATCCCACCACTGGAGGGACAACGCAATGCTCGGCAGATTAGGGAATTTGTATCCCAAAAACAAAATTACATGGCAAGTCAGGTGCCCAACCGCTGTTCATTCTCTAAGGGGCTGCTGGAAAAAGCCGCATGGGGAATGAATGGAGAGCAGGTCACACAAGCACACTGCCGCTCCATTCTAACCGGGGTAAAAGCTCCTTGTTCTGCAAACAGGAACCCTATTGATCAACAAGTTATCACCCATTCTGTAGCTAGGAGAAAAAAATTGTTATTTTGTTATTTTCACACAACAATCACTTTAAAAGGAAGAAAAAAAACTGAAGCAAACTAGGGAGATTAAGCCACTGCAACAACAATGCAAGAACAATAGAAGGCATGCACGGAGTGCAAGATGGGAAATAGGGGAGTGACTGGGAGAAGCCACCTTTCAAGACGTAAGGCATAAAAGAGGAAAACCTCATGAAAAGGTGGAAACCTAGGGCCATCCAATACCAAGTACATATCCCATGGGGGAGCTGGAGGTCTGCATCGCAGAAGTACATGTAGGAAGGTCTGGACACAGAAGCCAGTAGCCAGAAATCTTTGAAAGCGACTCGAACCCCTTCAGAGAAGCAAGAAGAACAGTGCATCCAGACCAGACAGAGTAAGGCCTCTTTCACACATCCGGCGGGCGCCTTGCGGCGCCCCCGGCATTTTGCCGCAGCGCCGCATCAGAAAACCTGATGCGCCGCCTGCGTTTTTTTGCCGGATGGTTTTTGATGCCCGGAGACAACAGAAACCATCCGGCAAAAACAAAAAACGTTACATGCAGCGTTTTGTCCGGCCGCCGGAATGTACAATTCCGCCGCATCCGGACAAAACCGCATACAACGCACTGACATGCGGCGCCATCCGGCGCTAATGCAAGTCAATGCGAAAAAAGCCGCATGCGGCGCATCAGGTTTTCTGATGCGGCGCTGCGGCAAAATGCCGCGGGCGCCGCAAGGCGCCCGCCGGATGTGTGAAAGAGGCCTAAGCAGGCCAGAAGTGTCATGGGAGGAATGATCGCGTCACACCAACAGACGTAGGCTTTCTAGAGGTAGCTGTAGACACGAGGCTTTTAAGTCAGCAGCTGTAATGGCCATGTGGTTACTTTTAGGTGCCAAAAGAGACTCTAATGAATACAATATCTGGGAGTTTGGGTTTTGAATCATTTGATCAGATCCTCAGCACAAACAGCAAGCATCCGTAAAAATAGGAAAAGGTTGGTGATGGGTTTTAGAAACAGCTTGAGGAACCAGAAGGAAAACAGCAGAGAAATACAGAAACACATAAAGGAGGGCAGAGGGGTGTCAACTTAGAAAGAGCATGGGTATAGCTGCTGACAGTCTGAAGTTTGTCCTATAACTTAGAATGAAACCAAAAGAAAGCTCGATCATATACGATCAGTGATTGCGTACCTGGGAAGCGTGATACACAGAAATTCAACAAAGATGAAGACCTGCCACAGCTTATATGTCTATTACACTATGCAAGGTTAAAGGGGTATTCCCATCTCCAAGATCCTATCCCAATATGTAGTAGATATAGTAATAATAGCATATACCTCCACTTAGAAATGTAGTATAGTTTTTCTGATTCGCTATGTCGCTTTTCTCATCCGCAGGCATTGCAGGATCTTAGGTATCCATGGTAACATCGACTGATAAAGTTAGCTACTTGCACCTCACCGTATGGACTTTGCACATGCAGACTGCTGTGGGTGGGGGCAGCTTTCTCAGCTCTGCTTCATTCTACATCTAAAAGCTCTGACTGTGTCAGAACGGCTGCACCCAGTAATCTAAAGTGATACATCGTTGGATTCAAGGTCTCTTTGCCTACATCATGCTGATCTCAGGAAAGGTAGCAAAAAACCTGCTGACAGATTCCCTTTAAGTAAATTCTGCAGAAACACCATTCAGAGGCATGGAATAGCTTTTCAGCCACAAATATCACTGCAACAATTCTCCAGCAAGTGAGTAAATTCACCACTGGCAGGAATAATGCACTGCAACACAACATTATTAAACTGAATTATAGAAGCAATGAGATAATCACATGTTCCACAGTGGGGAGGATGGCCCGAAATTTGCAAGAAACCCACATCATTGTTGTGCAACACAGATTCGGCATCTTCACAAATGTGGCATGAAATTACCATTTTATTAATACTCAACAGCAAAACAAAAAACAAAAAAAAACAAAACAACACAATTCAGCTAAACACAAGGTATTTACCGTTGGTGCAGTAGTCTGTACTGGTCTTGGCTCGGGTGCACGACCCTCTTCCCTTGCTTTCACATTCTGAAGTATTGCAAATATATTTTTTGCAAAGTTCTGAAAGGCAAAAAAAAGAAAATGCTGAACAGTAAAAATGCATTTTCAATTAAAATGAAATTAATATTCATCTAATTTTTTTTTTTTATAGGAAAAGGCCCATGTAAACCTGTAATGTCATGATTTTAAATACTTACATCAATTACAATATAGGAGCTTGCATAGTAGTATCTTATGAATCTTAAATACAGATTATTTCCAGGAGGAGGGAAAGGGGGTTTATCACTTCTACCTTTCTAAGAAATCACATGTCAGTCTAGAATATGAAGACCAAAAGGTAATCTTGTAGAACCGCTTTTGTTCTACATCTGAATTGGTACACCCAAAAGCCCAATCCAAAAAAAAAAAAAGCATCAAAACGCTCTTTCAAAAAGCCCTGCTCCACCCTTCTGTATAGAAGAAAACAGAGTACAGAGTGGACAACAGAAAAACATACAATACATGTACAGTTGGAGGTCTAAGTGGAGTGGTTTATGCCATAGTCTCTGCAATTTTGTGGCAATGGCTTAATTACTAGTATTCAGGAATCTTCCTGAGAATCTGCCTGCAGAGATTATTGTATATGAAAGAACTGTTACCAATGTAACAAGTACAGTAGAAATTACCATTGTCATATAACAAACATGTTAGCAGCTATAGCCCTCACAGCTCTGCTGTACCGAAACACTATCACAACCCTGTCTGTGAGAAGGAAGCTGAAGCGGAGAGGAACCTGTGCAGTGAGATCAGGACAGCAGCCATTACACATCACACTGGTAACCAGAACATGTCTTTCATTGGTAAAAATAAGCCCTGGAGGCAGATTCTCATGCAGATCAGTGTCCAGCCCATAGACTGGAACATCTCATTTACATATAAGAAAAGTGTAGATTTTTCAGAATAAAATGATACCTTGATATCCGAGGTCTTATTCAGCTTCCTATGACCTGTGTGCCTGTTTTGACAGCTTAGGAGGGTTGACCCTACTGACAGATTCCCTTTAACGTTTTCAAGGACAGTACAATTTTTCTCCCATTAAACCCAGTGCATCAGTTAATTTTGGCCTTCAAGACCAAGTTGCTGGGTTTTTTCCACTTTTTTTTTTTTTTTTTTTACTGTGGTGTTCCAGGAGACATAATTTTTCTGTTTATGGCGAAAGTCATACGAGGGCTTGTATTTTTTTTCAAATTAGTTAAATACGTGTCAGCGGCATCATTTTGGGGATACATATAAAACTTAACCATTAACAGAAGAAATATTAACAAAACTGTAATTCTGCCACTGCTTTTTAGGTGTTTTAAATTTTACAGTATTTGCCATGCTAGATAACTATAAGGGTGCGTGCACACGTTGCAAATTCTGTTGCGTTGTACAGTACCATTAGAACCTATGTAAAAAAAAAAAAAAAAAAACGCAGTGCACATGCTGCGGATTTAAATCCACAGCATGTCACTTCTTTGTGCGGAATCCGCAGCGGTTTTACACCTGCTCCATTATAGAAATCCGCAGGTGTAAAACCACAGGGGAAATTCGCACAAAAACTGCAGAAAATCTGCACTAAATCCGCAGGTAAAATGCAGGTCATTTTACCTGCAGATTTAGCAAAATCCGGGCGGAAAAATCCGCAAGTGATTCCGCAACGTGTGCACTTACCCTAAGGGTATTTTCCTCTCCAAGATCCTATCCCATAATATGTAGCAGGTGTAACAGAGAATACTTCCAATCAGAAATGTAGTAAAGTTCTTCTGATTAGCTATGTCGCTTACCCCATATGCAGGGCATTGCTGTAGCTTAGGTATCCATGGTTAAACCACTTGTACAGTGACAGTTGTTAGTGGTTGTAAACACTGATACATCAGCTACTGCAAGGCCCTGCATATGGAGTAAGCAAAAGGGAATCCGAAGACCTAAGCTACATTTCTTATTGGATGTATTTGGTAATATTACTACACCTGCTACAAATTGGGATAGGATCTTGGAGATAAGAATACCCATTTAACTTTACTTTGTGGGTCAGCATGATTATGAATAAGCCAAACATCTTTGGTTTTATTTTTTATTGTATAAATGCCTGTGTATTTGCTGCAAAACTGAAATTTAATCGTTGTACTCCTGATCCTGGACTAGTCAGGAGCGCCAACACTCATCTATGCACTTCACCGGCATCAAGCCCTCTACAGCCTGACTGACAAACAGTCGTGTGTAAGAAGGAGGAGCAGCAGATGGACAACCCACTCGGAAATACACATCCACATGTACACGGCTCAGCATGCCATCAATGAGCTTGTTAATGGTTGTCTGAGGAATGTTCTGCCACGCTGAATGCACTTGAGCACATAACACATCAAAATTAGCTGGTGGCAGCTCATGTGCAATGGCATCCTTGAAGGGAGATACGTCAGGGGACGCTGCAGACTATGATAGCAAATTTAGGCTGCACAGATTGCTCACATGTGGCCTGATGTTGTCAGATCGGTCCTACTAGCGAGACTATATAGTGTGACAGATACACAATATGCTCAGCATTTCATTGATTTGGTTGTGGAATCAGTAGTACGGTCATTTGTCCAGTGTCCCAGGGGTCGTTTATCAACACCAGGCTGCATGCTGCTGACGCTACTGTGAGCAGCATGTGGCATAAATGTGCTCCAGTGGTCTGCAGCGTCTCCAGACTTGTCTCCCATAAAGCATATGTGGGATGTCAGAGTAACTGCACATGGAGCCACCAGCAGAAGGTCTAGATGTGTGTGCCCAAATACATTCAGCATGGCAAAATATTCCTCAGACAACCATTAAAGGAAATCAGTCACCCCATTTTTGCCCTATGAGATAGGGCCACCGCCATCAGGGGCTTATCTACAGCATTCTGTAATGCTGTAGATAAGCCCCCGATGTCACCTGAAAGTGAAGAAAAGCGTGTTATATTATACTCATCCAGGGGCGTTCCGCTGTCCGGGGCTTCCCATCTTGTAGCGAAGCCGGCCTCTTCTTTTCGTCCTGCGCGGCTCCTGCGCAGGCGCACTGCTCTGCCCTGTTGAGGGCAGAGCAGAGTACTGAAGTGCGCAGGGAAAGGTCAGAGAGGTCCGGCGCCTGCACACTGTAGTACTCTGCTCTGCCCTCACCAGGGCAGAGCAGTACGCCTGCGCAGGAGCCGCGACGGGACGGAAAGAAGAGGTCGGCTTCGCAACAAGATGGGAGGCGCCGAACCGCGACGCGCATCGGACCTGACAGCGGAACGCCCCTGGGTGACTATAATATAACTCGCTTTTCTTCACTTTCAGGTGACATCGGGGGCTTATCTACAGCATTACAGAATGCTGTAGATAAGCCCCTGATGGCGGTGGCCCTATCTCATAGGGCAAAAATGGGGTGACAGATTCCCTTAAACAACCTCATTGATAGCAGCCAAGGCTGTAAGTTCAGGGATTCCTGTGTGTGCTGCTTATACTCCGTACGTAATGAATAAAAAGATTTTGAAAATTATTTTTATTTTTTCAATATCTGCACATGTATTACTCATGTGAGCTCAATAATTCTTAGACTTTTCCTACTTGGTGCTACACTCAACACTGACATTTCAAGTCTCTTTCATTAATATTTTTGAGCCATATTAACAAAAAAAAAAAATAGCTAAGTTCACCATATACCATGAGAAATAATATAGTTTTATAGCATGGGCTGTTATAGACACGTCAGTAACAAATGAATAAGTTTTGCAATGGGGATATTTTTCCCACAAATAAACCAATTTTAATTATTAAAACTGATTTGGGGGTAATTTTACATTTTAACACTTAAAAACTTCAGATCAGATAGGCCGATTAATATAGCAGGCATGGAGACCATTACAAGGCAGTAGCAAGTAGTAGGGGTGCCAAGGGAGCGATATCTGTCTCACTCCTACCATGCTGCTGCCACCACGGACGACTGAACCTGCATCCATCAGATAGTGCCCTCTCCAGTCCCAGCACATGCGAGGGAGCATAGCTGTGTATATCAGCTGACTCTTGTGGACTACACAGATACAACTTCTGTGCACATGTGGGAAATAACTTGGAATTTTAAAATCCAATTATGTCCATTTGCAGAAAACGGTTAACGACCAGGCACAATTTATATTCTTACATTGTTTTAAAGTCTCCAAATGTCTCTTATAATTGGTTATTAAAGTCATGCTTGCCTCTTTTCATAAAAAAAACTGGTAAAATCTTTAACGTAATGAATTCACTCACTTTCCCTGTACTCTGTAGTATGGTCGTTCTGGTCCTCCATACTCGCTCCCTGCTGACAATGTCCCTGGTAACATCCACTTCCGCATCCACAAAACTTCTCTGTTTTAATGCAGTTATATCATCATCCAAATCTGTTTTGATTGTGGTTTTTCTTTTTGCCATAATTTTGGCTTTGATGGCAGCAATTTTTTCAACAGACATGGCTTCTGAGAGGGATCTGAATATATTGTGGAAAAAAAGGAAAACAAAAATTTAAAAAGCTCTATTTACTACATGCTCTATGAAAACAGTTTTACATTAGGACACATCTAAATACAAACTGGTAAATCAATCCCATCTCACTTACTCCAACTTAAAGAAAACCTGTCAGCAGTTTTTGCTATGTAATCTGAGGACGATATGACTGTAGGGGTTAAAACAGAACTCCATGATGTGTCACATGTCTGGCTGTGTGGTGCTATTTACTTACACTGAAGCTTTTAGGGAATCTGTCACCACGTTTGACCTATGTAAACTATTAACATGGGCATACAGGTTATAGACCGCTGAAGAGAGTAATACTCGAAGGTCTCATATTAGATGTGTTGTTGTGGATAAATCATCTTTTATCACTTTATATAAATGACCTTGTGAGATATGGGAAAATTATATCTAATTGATATTTTGATATCTGTGAGATATGGGAAAATTATATCTAATTGATATTTTGATATCTGTTGGAACTCCCTGTCAGACACAGTTTGGACCAAAAATACTTGCTCCAAACTCAGGCCCCACTCTTGGCATTCCCCCACGCCACAAGGGAAATCAAACACACCTCAATCATTGGGACCTCATTATCCAGGGAAGACCATTGATTTTCTTTAATTAGCTCAAGCAAAAAGGCTTTGAAGCTCTCTCCGGGGGGGGGCCAAAAAGCATAGACCGTGTCTCGCAGCACCAAGTTCCGCAATTATAAGGGTGAGGATTCTTGTGCAGGACCAGCCAACTAGAGTCCTTTGTTCGACTCAAGTTACATGCAGACATCGTGGTACCACAGGTCCCAGCACCAGACTCTGAGATATTTAATCTGGAAAACGACCTATAATAGAATGCAATATCTCTGAGTCTAGCCGAGCACATAATTGGAATCGGCATTCCTTCCCCCACACGCTCATACAATGCAGCCACCTCTAGGACTCTGCGTTATTGAGTTATAAAGCCTATCTAATATATACTTACCTTGTAATGACTTCACATCCTGTTCCGTCCAGATGTGTCCGGATCCCAGAATTCCAAGCGTCGCAAGTTCACCGACCGCAATATTGGGACACCCAAGTGATGGGTGTCTTAATATGGAAACTGCTGATGGTACCGTACGCAACACACTATACGCCCTACGCACCACACACACTCTATATGCCATACGCACTACACACACACCGTATACGCCGTACGCAGCCTCTTGCGTGGTACCACCAGCGGAACATCGTCGCGAACACGCCACTGCCGGGATCAGCCGAATGATTCACTGACCGCTGCCATTTTTATACAGGAGGAGCGCATGCACAGCTTTAATGTGACCGCTGCTATCTGTCTGCACATAGATGGCGATGGTCTGATTTACTGCGCGAATTCTGAGTAGGCACAGTGAATCATTCGGCTGGTCTCGACGGCAGATGCGTGACTTGTCTACAGGCAAAGGAAGCAGGTCACATTAAAAGGGTTTTCCCACGGACAAAAGTTAATTTTAAAAAATTGTCTGTGTCTGACCGTGTACGGAGCATACCACAATACTGACATTACAGCAGGGGATCACAGAGGATTCATTTTGTGAGGTAAAATATTTCACTGACTTATTAAACAATATTTTAACTCTCAAAATGTATCCTCTGCGATCTCCTGCTGTATTGTCAGTATTGTCTTTTGCTTCCTCCCCTGCCCAGGAGCTGTGGTATGTTCTGTACAAGTTCAGACAGACAATTTTTAAAATGAACTTTCGTTAGTGGGAAAACCCTTTTAAAAAGCAAATATCAACGCCAACATGGCTCCTCCTAAAAAATACGCCAATGACAATGAAAGGAAAGAAGCAAAGGCACAACGTCGAAGACAACAACGGGCAATAGTGTAATACATAGATAGATATTTTATATATACATACATATGACAGACATAGGTGGATAGATAGATGCACATACACATAGATGTTTCATAGCTATGAGATAGATTATGTGATATATAGACAGATATTTAATATTGTAAGGTGATCAAAGGGGAGAA
>VIAB01004587.1:80615-94595 GCA_009801035.1 Oophaga pumilio | reverse complement strand
GGCACAAGGAGGGTGAGTATGATGTCCCAGCCACCGGCTCCTGCGGCCACACCCCATTCCCCACTGGTTACTGCACAATGACTCTTGTATAAGCCGAGGGGGCATTTTCAGCACAAAAAAATGTGCTGAAAATCTCGGCTTATACACGAGTATATATGGTAATTGCAGCCATAAAGCAAACAACCACAGTACAACACCAAAAACAAAAGACTTTATGCCACCAAAATATCAATAAAATATTAAATATTTATTAGACCAATTTAATAAAAGAATTAAAAGCTAGAACAAAATACCACAGGTACAGAACTGTTTCCAGGTGGGTTAACCCGGAGATACCAATGATCATCAAAAAATATTCATATATGTTCATATATTACTGTTTACTAATTTAAAATAGAGGTAACATCCTCAATGTACCACAGAACATTAACAGAAAAAGCATGCCACAATAACACATACCTGTTACATGTAAGTATACAGTGTGGCCTGTGCAATATAACATAGAAGGGCTAAATGTCCAATGCATATAACAACACATTAACAAGGATTAGATAATCAATATATACAACAGATCTCCTATACATATCCAGTACATATGACAAAGCACCTTCAAATAACAAAATTTAATGTTAAAACATGCCCAATACGATGTCAAAAATAGAATTATCAATGATAATAGACCAACATCATAAGAAGGCATAGTTACCTGAAAATGAAAATCGGGAAACCCACCACACCCGACGTGTGTTTCGCTTGGTGTCCCCTGGACGAAGCATTTCCAAGCAAAACGCATGTTTATGACTTTCTCTCCTTATTGTCATGGGCAGTACAGCAGGACAGGCAGGCAGACCTGGGGATGTTAGGAAAGCTGCGACAAAAAACAGGAAATCTAGAAATGTAGTCATTATCATCAGTCAAGAGGATAGTCAGAAAACAAGCCGGGGTCAATATCAAGATATTCACTAAACAGAAGATACCACAGAGCCAGCAGCAAAGCTATAACTGTCAGCCACGGACTGACTGCTGAGGATTTAAATAGAACCCTCCCATGCCTCCATCAAAGAACTAATCAAAGTTGATCACTGAAGTACCAGATCAAACCAGAGAATAGAAAAAACACAAGTCTAGCAGACCTAGGTTTATAGCTGAGCAACGCTTATGGAGCTCAGCAGCAACTGTGAACTTAACGCCACTTCCCCTAGTAGATATGAGTCTTCTCACTCATGGATGTTACATCTATCTCTATTGCTAAGCTGTGAGGTTTGACATGTTCTGAATAGATTAATCATAAAATGACTGCTGCTTTCCTTGCGCTACTTTTATAATGGTCAGGATAGTCCCACCAGAATGGTTATGCTACACCATGTAACGTGATAGCTACAAAGCTTTATGGGGAAACCCAGGTGGAAATGCCTGAGGTTTTTGTGAGGCTTCTCTTCAACTTTGTGTAAAATAGCGGTGGGTATTTGTTTGGCAATTTGCACAAATGAAATTGCAAATTTTTCCATTTCCCTAGGTCATGCAAATGTTCTAAAATTTGACTCAAAATTGATTTGCATCTCTTCTATCTATCTATCTATCTATCTATCTATCTATCTATCTATCTATCTATCTATCTATCTATCTATCTATCTATCGATCTTATATCTATCTATCTATCATATTTATCTATCTGTCTATGAATGCTGTTTATCTGTAGATCTTCTACCTTTCTAGATTATCTCTACTCTCAGATATATTTTTCTGTAAGACCACAGAGATTTGTAATATTTCACCAAAGAACAGAAGTAAACAACAAACTTTAGGAAGAAAATAGCTTAAAAATAAGATATATTTTCACCTCCGGAGGTTTTAATTTAATTTATCCATGTTTCTCTTTACATACGCAGAGGAAAATAACACTAATTTACTACTTGTCTGAAACATTTCAGCTCACTCACTATATTCTGTAATCTTTTCTCTGAATTATGTCTCTGACATGTAGCAAAGAACGTTCAAAGACCAGTCCAACCCAATCTACCCTGTGGATTTCCAAAGCCCCCAGGAGCGAACCTACTATGGAAGTTTAACAAAACAATGACTCATATCTCCACAATGCAAACAAAAAGTCTCACCTTTGTATTTTGTGGATCACTAAACTTTAAAGCATCTGCTTGGAATGACTTGCTATCTCTGCAGCATCAGTATTTTTTTCTGCGAGAAGAACTATTGGCTCCCCCTAGAGGCACATTTTAAGAACACTTTTGTAATACTCATGTTTGATTCATAAATAATTCGGAATACGAGTCTTGCTACGTTTAGGATGAAAAGGTCGATGCTTATTTTGCTGGTTGAAAATCTTCAATTAAAATGCAGCCGAGGAAACGGACAATTCTTCTTTCAATTTATGCGGAGAGATATTCTGTAGGTTTGACACTGTTTGCAATGAGAATGGTTGATTTTATTATCCTGTTCCTTCTGTATTGTACTTTTTGATGAACATTAAAGTCTATTGCTATGAATGTGTATTGTAAGAAACAACCCTAAATTATCTTTGCATAAAGATTTGATAGAAAAAGTGTGTTTGCTTGTTGTTAATCTGTCTTCCCAACATCGTGATACATTTACGAAGAAGCCGATAGCCACCTTCATAAAGGAATCCGTCTGCTTTTGCCTTCATTATTCCCGTATCTTTTCAAACCAATTCTAAAGGATATAATTGCGAGGCAAAAAATAAGAAAAAAACATTGGTGGAAGCTGTCACGATGAAGGCAAAGATGAGAAGGTGTAGAAACGCGACTATCAGTTATGAAAGCACAGCGACGCATTTCAAAGTCGATGTGACGTCTTCCTCAGATCGATTTTGAAACCCTTATTTGTCATTTAATAAATAATTTTCATGTGTCATTATCATCTTTAGATAAAGACAAGTAGATTCTTTATTTTAATGAGTCGTTCTGTCAGCTTCAATAGGTGAAGCAGCAATCTACACAAAAAATACCACTTTACTACTTCTCTCATCAGAGTTGTGCTTGACCTGCCCAACTCCACCAGGTGGGCAGATTCCATCTTCTCTTTCCTGTTTCTTATCACCGGGACTTCACCATGGAGGGCTCCAATTTTGTCTTCTAGTTCTAATGAATATGAGCACTGTGGACTCACTCAATTTCAGCTGGTTGAGTCAAATACAGACTTTAACAACCTGCTACCTAATTTTAAAGGGATGTTCCAAGATTTAAAAATCAGTTTCTTTGGAAAGTCATGTGACGAGCAACTCCTGTGACCCTAATCCACAATCTGTAACATTCCCCATTCACTATGTGCCATTTATATAGTTGGTCTAAATGTCCTCAATACTATCTCGGGAACTGGAACATGAAGACCAGAGTTTAGGAAAGAAGCGCCCAAAAAGTATCTGTTTTGGTGTACTCAGGGGCTTTAGCAGGGCAGAGCATAAATGTCCTGAATTTTCCTTTCTAAATGTTAGTAATTATGATAACAGCATCTTTTTACATGGCAGAAGGAACTTTAGCTTCAAAGTCTACACCCTGTACAGCTACGCCTCGGGCTTTAAATTGCAATATATTTAGCTCACTGATTATGGGAGCTGAAGTGACATCTATGATGGTGAGATATAAGTAGTGTTTTTCATAGCTAATTAATTTTGTTACAATGTCCCCCAAAATTTATATTTGATTGGTTAGCTGTCACCATTTTGCTGAATTCTAAGTGCAAGGAAGAAGTTAAAAAAATCTTATGCTCACCTCTCCTACACCTCCATACCTGTCCCACTACACTTTGATCCTCTGCTTGGCTCTCCTATCTTATCTCTTCTTCTGTTTCCGGACCTCCGTTGCTGCCGTTCTTTATTATTGCCTCGCGCTTTTGTGTCGGTTTGACGCAAGTAGTTAATATTAGGGGCTAGGACTGGAGACAGATGATAAAGATAGAAGAGACAGATGATGCGACCAGCAGTGACGGGAGAGATACTGGAAGGGAGAAGTGAGTATATGAGGATAATTTTTATCCCCTATCCAGGCAGATTTGATTCATCCTGAGTTTATCAGGTGCAAATCGAATTTCATCTGCCGAATTCGAATTTCCAGAGATTCGCTTATCTCTATATATCAACTAACTGTGTTGGATAAGCAGAAAAAGAAACTATGCTTGGACAGGCGCATCCCAAAATGTAATATTTATTCAGTAATGAAAACAAAAAAAACAGATAAATACAAATTAAAACCAATTAAAAACATGCGCAAAACTATAGTGCCACAATGAGATTAACAGTCTAAGCTCAAGTAATGAGATATGAGACCCCCTCACAGGAGATATCGGTAAATATTCAAAGAAAATTGCCTAGAACCGTTATGTAACATGTAACCAACGAATGCAAAAAATACAAGGAATTAAAAGTGTATATATATATAAATGTTTCTTATCATTTAACTCCTTTATCCTCTACTCTGGGCGGGTATTTATCCAATGTGGTAATTCCATTTTTCTTATTCCTGGTACTGTTCATGTGAGGTTTAATGCTGTGCTATTTTTCACATATCTCACAATAGTGGGAAAAAAGTACAGCATTTAAGGGGCTGTACGGTCCAAATCATTGAGTCATCAGTCACTTTGTGTGACTACAGAATTTTGAATCCCACCAGCGCACACACTGTGTGATTTGCTAGTTTCTGAATCAGGACTGGAGGGTATGTATAACTTATATATACTCCCAGGCAGAAGCCATCTAGTGGGTATGGCCACGCTCTATACACTTGTACAAGTATATAGAGTGAGGTTGCGCCCATTGGCCGGGAGCATGTATAACTCCTACCTACCCTCCGTTCCCGAGTCAGAAACTGGCAAATCCCTGCAGTGCACAGTATGTTCTCAGGGGGGAATTCAAGAGTCGGCAGTCACTTTGTGTGATATAGATTTGGACCGGACAGCTACTTTAAACATCACATGAACAGTACCAGGAATAACAAAAGTGTGAATTAACACATTGGATAAATACCCACCCAGGGGATAGGATAAAAGAGTTAAATGATAAAGAAAATGTTTTTCTCTTTCTCCTGTGAGTGACAAAGAAATCCCCATGTGTATCGCCAAAATTCAGCTTCCTCTGAGGGTATGACTATGCTGAATAATTGCTTGCCTGTAAAACATTTCACTTTCCATTGTGGTCATTAGATGTGTTGAACTCTTACATAAATGTCAAAAGAAAAAATATCTTCAATTGCTTTATTTTGATCACATTGCCTCCCCCCAAAAATGAAAAAGTGTTATAGAGTCCAAAATGGTATTAATAAAAGCTACAGCTGACCCTGCAAAAGTCCAACTCTCACACAGCTCATTCAGCAAAAACATTTAAAAATAAAGCATATATGTGCAGCAGAATACAAGCATATGGCTACAGATACCAAATTTTGTATTTTTTATTCAAAAATCACAACAAAAACATAAAATTTGGCATCAGTAAAATTACACTAACCCACAGAGTAAACTTTCCAGATATTTTTTACCGAATAGAGAACACTGTAAAAATAAAACTATGATGCAATTGCCTTTTCTTTCTTCTTTTTGACCCCACAAAGTTTTGGCTCTGGAAAAATGGAGATGAAGAACATGTGGAACAATCTTAATGCACAGTCTCCCCTTTTGATCATATTTTGATCACATTAGATACGTGCACTTTGACTACTATTCTTTCTCTTAGGGAGAGCTTTCTTTATTATTAAGATCAAACTGTAAGAACAATATACTATGTGACTGTCTACTTCAATGGCTTAGCTGAAGCAGTCAGACTCAGATCTTGATATCTGTGGAAACCAAGGCCCTCAACCATGTAAGTATGTAATGGTCGTTCTGGCTTAGGTGTTCTTCTATGATCCTAGGCACTATTGAAATGGATTCTTCAGGGTGTGCATGTTGTTAACCTCTGCAGATGTTACTCTCTATGATCAACAAATACTTTAACATGGTGCAAGAACTCCAAATCTGAAGTATAGACAACGAAGGAGTCAGTCTTGGTTATAAAAATAAACTGATCTTTACTGGAGAACTTGATGGAACTTATATACAGTTCGTAGCGAGAACTTGACTTGTAAATCACATCTTAGCAGAGGTACAGGCTTTAGCAGATACAAGTGGAGCTACATACTTTGCAAAGCACATGTCAAACACATGGCATAGATGACTTGGCCTCTCCTTCGCACACTGTCCTCTCACTGTTCACAGCCCAGTTCTATGCAGTAACCGTTCTCTGGCCTGACAAGTCCATTATTTCTTACTAACACTCCTAGGTTCAGCCTACACAGTGCCTGAAACGAAAAACTTTGCCTTTTGTTGTCTCAGGGTCCCCACAAGCCCACAGTTATACCTTCCTGGAGCTAAACTGTCACTTCTCAATCAGTTACTTTACTCTACTATTGTTCTCCTTCCTTCCACACACACAATCTGCAACTTTTACTTTTATCGCCTCACTTCATCTCACTAAAACATTCAATCCCTAACTGAACTCTAACAGCACCCAAGGTAGCAATGGATCTGGCTCCCAGCTGTGAGCAAACTGAGTCCCCCCCACAGTAAGAGCCACAAAAGTCTCTCAACAGCTCTCACTGTGCGTAAAATGACCCACCCACCTGAACTGAACCCCACCCAGCAATTTCATCGGCTACTGCAGGTAGGCAGGGTATCAGCTGCGGAACTGCATCAAGTACATATTTAATGTATGTTCAGCTAGCATTCAATAGCTTGCTCTGTTTGGTGAACAGAGCCAAGTGATCCAGATCCACAAAAAGAGACAGACTGTCAATCACTAACCCAGGGGTCTATTTATAGACTAAACCATTCCCCTTCTTCCAGAATCCTCTACATACTTAGTGTCATTAGAATCAGGAGAAACAAAGGAGCACATAGGTTTATGAAAATATCAAATCATTTTATTAACGGCACAAATCTGTATACATTTGGTCAAGTATTATAGGACATACAAAGGCAGGCAGATGGCGCTGCAACAAAGCATATGCGGCAGTAACAATGTTTATGGTATGTGGCTACTTTGTAGTCCAAATGAGCAAACCTGGTCAGTGTACAATACACATACCAACACATTCAGGTAACCACTATGCCATGAGTCTCAAACAATTGTCATAAGACATCAGTGTAACGTAAAGTGTTAATGCAGATAAAAAATGACACATAATGCTCAAAGAATTATTGCACATGCCCGATATACTTAGTGTCATGCCTCAAGTACCAACAATGAGCAGTAGATTGTGCTGAAATCTCACTCTGCAGTGTGCAGAAAAATAAACATGTTCTGCAATTAAAGTCTATTTTTTGTACACTGCAATTTCCACTAAACAAAATGCATTCCCCTTATTTTCTCAAAAAACTCATCAAATCAGCATGTCTGGTCAGCGGTAACCCTTCCTTGCACAACTTCTTATTTTGCCATAACTTTCACATAAAGGGATTGCAATAAAGCACAGAACCGTGTATCATCACCATACTTTACATCAGTGTCACATATTAACAGTATATCATGCAGCAACATAACAAATCAATAGGTCATACAGGAAATCTCTTCAAGAGGTGTTGGCCATTTTCCACTGCTTTAAACACCTCCCCTTTTTAACGGTGTGTATAATTGGCAACAAGGACAGGAAGAAATATAAAACGGCACAGCAGCACAGTTCTTACATAAGAACACAGTCCTTGAATAGTGGATACAGTTCTTATACAGTTTCATGTAGTCCTTAACTGGATATGGTCCTTGAGGCTGTAGAACCCTCCAACACATCAGTGCCCCTAATCAGCAGAAAAGGGCACTAGAAAATGAACTGGCACCATACCAGGTCAAACTCTTTCTGGCCTACATTACCTAAATGAAATTGAAATTTTTATGAATACATCAATGGCAAAAAGAAAAAAACAGATGGTATTGGCCTCTTAAAAGACAACAATAACAAGATAATTATAGAGGACAAAGAAAAGGCTGAGATATTTAACAGGCACATTTCATCTGTGTTCACCAATGAACTGTCTGTTGCAGGGATCATTCAACAAGACAAAAATCAAAGTTCACAACCTGATATAACTTATTTAACACAAAAAAATACACCTACGTATGAGCAATTTAAACACTGACAAATCGCCCAGCCCAGATGGCATTCATCCATGGATACTGAGGGAATTGAGCTCAATAATTGACAGACCACTGTATCTCATATTCTTAGACTCTCTTGTAATGGGTGGTGCTACTGGATTGGAGGATGGCTGATGTGGTTCCGATATTTAAGAAAGGTAAGAAGGTGGTTTAAGAAAGGTAAGAAGGTGGATCCAGGCAACTACCATCCGGTAAGCCTGAAATCAGTAGTGTGCTAATTTTTTGAGGGCATTATAAGAAATGACCTACAGAAATATATTGTAGATAATAATATAATAACTGACAACCAGCATGGATTCATGAACAATAAGTCATGTCTACCTAACATGTTAGGTTTCTATAAGGAGGTAAGTTAAAATTTGGATGTTGGTAATGCAGCTGATGTGATTTATCTGGACTATACAAAGGCATTTGATACTGTCCCACATAACAGTCTTATACTGAAGCGACAGAAGCAAGGACTGGGGGAGACTATATGCAGATGGGTAAGGAATTGGCTAAATGACAGGAAACAAAGAGTTGTCATAAATGGTACATTCTCCAAATGGGATATAGTCAGCAGTGGGGTACCGCAGAGATCTTTGCTATGACCGATTCTTTTTAACCTCTTCATTAATGACCTTGTGTATGGGATTGAGAGTAAAGTGTCAGTCTTTACTGACGACACCAAACTATGTAAGATGTGTAGTGTTGGATCTGTCACTTTCTACCTACTGTATTTGTTTAGTGTGGGTGTCTGTCATTTTCTACCTTCTCACCATGTGGAGTGTGGGATCTTTTATTAACTACCTGACTTCTATGTGTAGTGTGGGGGTCTGTCATTCTCTACTTGCCCTCCATATTTAGTGCGTGGACTGTCACTCTCTACCTTTGCTCTATGTGTAGTGATTTTCCTTTCACTATTTGCTCTCAATGTGTAGGGAAGGGACTGTCACTCTCTATCTTCCCTCCATATGTAGGCAAGGGACTGTCACTCTCTACCTTGGCTCTATGTGTAGTGTGGGGTCGGTCACTCTCTAACTTTGCTCTATGTGTAGTGTGGGGTCAGTCACTCGCTGTCTTTGCTCAATGTGTCGTGTGGGATCGGTCACTCTCTACCTTTGCTCTATGTGTAATGTGGGGTTGGTCACTCTCTACCTTTGCTCTATGTGTAGTGTGGGATCTATCACTCTCTATCTGCCCTCCATGTGTAGGGCAGTGTCTGTCACTCTTTACCAGACCCCCTAAGCTCACAAACCAGCTGAAACAATGTGAAACATATCTCAATGGATGACCAAATGTAAAATGTTGAAAATAGGGTGACTTAAACTAGGCAAGCTGACATGTGCATGAATGTCATTCATTTATCTGTGTGCACACTCCTCAGCATCAGCTGTTCTGTGCTGGATCCTATGATTACAGTAGAGATATCAGACATGCTATATCTGTAAGTCTTTATCTAAAGTACATTAAATTTACTGGGACTTTCTTCTTCCTTGGAGAGCGTTAACTGGAGGAGTATTGATTCTGGATAAGCCAGCAGTGCTCAGGATTTTAGCTTTTGCTTTCAGTGTTACCTTTTGGGCTTAGATTAGGTATTGGAAAAAAAGTGGGAGACCAGATGTTAGGGGTCGAGTTCCCGCTTCTGCACAAGGGGAATCTCAAGCCATCCTGGCTGCGGTCTCCCATTCGTCTCCAGCCGCAGTGGACTCTGATCAGCTTAGACGTCGGTCCCAGCGTCTCGCCCAGTCTAACAGTGTGCAGAGGATTACTGCTGCATCTCCAGGCTCTGCTATTGTGGCCAGTACTGGTTAGCGGCGAGCAGACGTCTTTAGGACAAAGTCCTTGTTTTCCCCTTCTGAGCATGCCCAGGGTGAGATCTCTCATTGGAGATCAGGTGTCACATGCTCAGGTACTGCAGAAGCTCCTATTGGTCCGCCAGGAAGGTCCTGTGACTACTGGTGTTCTGGAACAGTTTCATTGGTCCTTGTTTCTGGCAGCTCCTGTAGCTGTTACTATAAAAGGGTAGCATGGCTGGGCCGCCATGCGCCAGTGTCAATCTTTTTATGCTTTGCACCAGTGTGGTCATGCGTGTGTGTGGTTAGGGCCCGGCTGAAATAAGCCCCTAGAATACCGACTTAATCGGTGAGGAGTTTGGTATGCTAGCTGGTCAGGGTCGGTGTCCTAGATGCCCTAGATTACTGGCATAACCGGTGAGGAGTTTGATTGCCGTATTCAGGGCCTGGCGTTCAGACGCCATAGATTGCGGGTGACTCCCGCGAGGACATTAGCTCATGATCACGTTCTATGTTCGCTTAGCAGTTAACTGTGTACCTGAGTGCCTGACAGGACACAGAAGTTTGTCTCAGCGGCTCTGTGACATAACAGGGTTCGCTTTCAACGCCAGACAGCTCCCTAGCGTGTTTATTTTGTGACTCAGTTGTGTTAAGTGAGTTCGTACACATCGCCATATAGCGCTGCGGCTCTCCTTCTAGCGGCTCTGTGGATTAACAGAGTTCGCACATATTGCCACAGCGCGTTACGGCGTTTATTTTGGCGTCTCTGCGGGATAACAGAGTTCGCTTCTTGCGCCATTTTACTAGCAGCAGGCTCCGCCTGCACGGTGAACCCAGGGCTGCGAACGCACCTCTCCACATCATATATTTGGTGCATTCCGCAGACCCTAACACCAGAAGAGGCTTATTATCCATACATAAAAGATGTGATTTAACTGTTTCTTTAGCCACGATGACACATATCTTCCCTCAAGGACCCATCCAGCGGCCATCTTACAAAGCATATAAATCCTGCTATTATCTTCTACCTGCATATTTTAAAATGATAAGGTGTTAGAATAGCAGGCCTTAGCATGCACATATTAATAAATATATAGTAAGGATTGTACTCAGGTGTGTAGGAGGATACAGGAGGCACATTCTCTTCAACGCCCATGTGGATTTATTTGCTTCATAAACCATCAAGTCAGCAACAAAAAGGTAAACAGTTTTTACATCAGGCAGACACAGCATCAATGTCCATAGCAGAGCTCTGCTCTCTAAAGACTGTGCGCACACAGGCTGTGCAATGTCCAGCACGCAGGCTCTATCTGGAGTCATAGACACAGGAAGGCTTCTCCTTCTCAAGACACAGACTCCTCTGTAGTGTCCAGCCAGGACACATGGATATCTGCCCACACTGGCAGACTCCCAAACACTCCCATGTGCCAAACACACCTCCATTACATAGCTGTAACCACACACAGGTACCTAGCACATGGCTAGTCACGTGATCGTGACATCATCGCAGGTCCTCAAACTCACAACCACACACAGGCTTCTGCAGGGTAAAAAGATGTACAGTGAGCACTCTCACCACAGGTTGAGGTACATGGGTAGCCAGGCCCTCCTGTTGTGAATATGCTGGAGGCGGCTTCTGAGCTGGGGCTCCCTCCGGTGGTTGCTGAGGGTAATGAACTGATTAATGAATGGCCTTCAGCTGGCGCTGAATGGTAGGATATAAGTGGCCTGAGTTCCCAGCCGCTTTGCCGGTTATCAATTGTTCCTTCTTTTCTTGCTTGAAGCACTGCTGGTTTCCTGCTCTCCTTCAGATAAGTGTTTGCTGTTTTTTTTTCTCTGTTTGATTTTCTCTGCTGGTTGCTACCTGCAGTGGACTGCAGCCTGTCCCCTTTTGGGGGGTCTGGTGCTGCAGTTGTGCTCCATTTGTGTCTGCACTTTTGCTTTGCTCTTTTGTTACTTTTTATTTGCTGAATAGCGTTTTGTTACACCAGAGATCTGATTTAGGTGGATGAGATCGTGTGATCTCAGGTTATTGGCAATCAGAAGTGTTGGTATTTTTGTTAGGGTTTTGTTGGATTGCAGTCTGAATTCTTTCCTGTACTTTTCTGTCTAGACAGATTGGGCCCCAGCATTTGCTCATTCTATTTTCTGTCTGTGTCCGTTCTTTCTTCTTGTCTAACCGCCATTGCATGTTTGGGGGCTTCCTATTTTCTTTGGGGATCTGCTCCGGGGCAGATAGCTTTCATCTTTCTGCCTTTAGGTGTAGTTATCTCTCAGGCTGTGACGAGGCGTCTAGGATCAATGTAGGAACGCTCCACGGCTACCTCTAGTTGTGTGGTTAGTTCAGGGAACTGCAATCCAATAGGTTCCAGCCTCTCTGGTGTATTACCGCTTTTGCTATTTTTTGCTATTTCTCCTCAGTTACCGAAACATAACACCCTCCCATCTCTCAGAGCTACCCGTAACCCGGACCCAAGTGCGAACAACAACTAGTTAGTGCTTACATGCACTAAAGAAAAACACTCTGGGTTACATCACAGGGAGCAGCCATCCCTGTGATACATACCTCCCATTCATTATGTGGCCACTAGTCACACTATAATATATATATATATAGTAATAAAGATAATTATGGCCTTTGCAATAGACTTTCATGTAAAAACAGAGCACATCCAGATTTTTTGAGAGCTTCTTCCTAAGGGTTGAATAAGGGTTTAATAAGATTTCATAATGTGTCTTGTGTAAGCAATATTGCTATATGTAGTCACAAGGCCAGGCTGTCTATATATGATATGACAAATACAAAACATATACACATTAAAGAGAATCTGTCACCAGACTTTTTTGTCTTATCTGAGAACAGCATGATGTGGAGGCAAACAAGCAATTTCCAGCGATGTATCACTTAGTTTACTGCTAGCTGCAATTTTTGTTAAAATCACCGCTTTATCTTCTTCTGTTCTCTGAATGCTGAGCCTTGTAAAACCCCGCCCACACCACTGATAGGCAGCTTTCTCTGTAAACTGTGCATAGGCTGAAAGCTGCCAATCAGTGGTTGGGGTGGGGTTTTACAGAGTCCATGAATATGGAGGACTACATGGCATCAGGTTTACTAGTCCTCTAATGATAATCTACATCTGATAAAACAGTGATTTTATTAAAACTTTTGAAAGCAGCCCAGTAAATGACACATTTTTGGATTCAGCATCTCTGTCTCTACATTATTCTACTCTTAGATTAAGTGACAAAAACCTAGTAACAGATTCCATTAAATCGCTATATAACAAAGTATTGCCTTTCATGCTGTGAAATATAAGGACACTAGAGAAATAAAGATTATTATTATACAATGCTTTGGTATTGCTAAATATTTATTGTTTCTGAGTTGAAGACCGCAAATGGTTGTAAAGTGACCAATGTACTTCTAATAGGTTTCAATCAGGAGTCTAAACAAAGAAAATGGGACCAAAACAACAAAATGGGACCACCACAAGAAAATGGGACCACCACAAGAAAATAAAAAATAGGTTTCTCCCCTGAAGTGTGATTGTAATCTTATTATCTCCATAAGGTACTGTATACATAGCGCAGAGGCAGGTGAGGTGGCTGCTTTGGGGCTCTTTGGACTTCACTCCATTTTGATGCGATCTCATTCTTGTGCTCCACTGAGAGCAGTCTCTCTGCAACTCCTAGGAGTAATAACGAAAGGTCTAGAAAAAGCAGAGTGAAACAGAAATGTCTGCAAAATGTCAAGCTCATACATATTGTTTAAAGATGAGCGAATCTTTTGAAATTCAAATTCTCTAGCTTCACTGAATTTTTCAAAAAAGTTTAATTGACATCGAATCGATTTGTTGTGAATTGAAAGTACTTCAAAGCCTTCAGTTGCCCTGAAAACACATTTGTCATTTTTTGAGGTCTCCTAGAACTCTATCCGACACCTAACAAACTTTTTCATGCAAACACAGCCTGGCATCCTATGGATAGGCAATCAATAAAAAAATTAGTGGCCAACCACTATAAGGCTATGTGCACACGTTGCGGAATTGCCATGGA
>VIAB01004587.1:51058-73073 GCA_009801035.1 Oophaga pumilio | reverse complement strand
TCTTGCACAGGGGCCCACTACAGTCTGTGTCCGCCCCTGCCTGTTACCTTTGTGAAAATGAAACATTAAGAGCTAAAGCAACATTTTTGTGGGAAAATGTCATATTCTCTTTTCTTTCCACATTGCTTTAATTCCTGTGAAGCGTCTAAAGGGTTAATAAACTTCTAAAAAGTGGTTTTCAGCACTTTGGGGAGTGCATTTATTTAAATGGTGTCACGTTTGGGTGTTTTCTGTCACAAAGGTCCCTCAAAATCACATTAAATTTGATGTGGTCCCTAAAAAAATGGTTTTGTAAATTTTCTTGGAAAAATTAAATATTGCTGAAATAATTTTAACTCTTCTAACTTCCTAACAAAAAGGAATGATGTTTAAAAAATAATACTGATGTGAAGTAGACATGTAGTAAATGTTATTTATTATCTTGTGTGATATAATTCTTTGGTTCAAGGGCATAGAATTAAAAGTTTAAAAATGGTGAAATTTTTACATTTTTTGCAAAATTTCCAATACTTTCACTAATAAACAAAAAATATAGACTGAAATTTACCTCAACCATAAAACACAATGTGTCACAAAAAACAATCTCACAATCATTGTGATATTTGGAAGCGTTCCAGAATTGTCACCACATAAAGTGACGCTGGTCAAAATTGGAAAATTTGACCTGATCGGGAAGGTGAAAATAGGCTTCGGAGTGAAGAAGTTAATACAAAGTATACATAAAAGGCTTCTCAAATAAAAAAACCTCCTTCACCGATTTTATGTGGCCTATAGCCTGTAAACTGAGCATACAACATAGCAGCAGATGGCATGAATCCAATTTTCTACGTCAACCTACTTGGACTTCATAACATTAGTAGGGCATAACAGTTATATTAAAAAAATACAAATTAAATATTAAAAAAAGCACGAAAAGCCTACAGAAAATGTGAACAAAATAGATCTTGACTGTAGATTTTTAGCATTTTCTTAAACTTCTAATATCTGTACAGATTCTAATAAAAAGTTGAGATCTGCTGGAATAAACTGTCTTCTGGATGCTATCCATTATCTTTTTCTGTCAGAGCGAGTTTAAGTATGACTATTATACTAATTTAGTTACATTTCTGGCACAAATTGTGACATTATTAGACATAACAATACATCTGATGTGCACAATACATGCAGATAGCTCTACTTTGAACGTAAATGGCACAATTTCCCATATGTTACTTTCATTACTAACAGCTTTTGAAACAACTTCAGATCTTAATGGAACAATTTCGTATCACAACTAAAATTCCATTGCTTAGAAGTTAAACTCAGTCAGTTACATGCACAAAATGTGAGTAAAAATACAATGCAATATTTATACTGATTGGGTGTTGGGAAAGAATTGGTGTACCAAGTTAAATCGAAAGATGAACTGGATGTCTCATTGGAAACCAATTGTACAAAATATTTCAATCATTTCTGAATATGAAACTATTGTGACTGACATAAAGAGATTCCCTTTTGTAGTTGTGGCTGGAATTAAAGTCTTCCCAAAGAATAATGCATAGAGCATTGTACTGGCTCATTGAAGCCCGTAGCTTATGTGGAGGCTCAGTGGTTTAGCGGGTGTTCTAGTCCGCTGGTCCAAAATCGCAGGGACCAAGGCTCATCTCGCTGAACGCCCGCTCTCCTTTTACTGTGGGCATAATACTACTCAGACAACACAGGGTGAGAGTAAAACAGTGTGGCAATACTTTATTGACCCACAAAACTGACAATAACATATAGAAAAATCCCAGCAAAATACCCAAGATGGTGAAAAATTACAAAGACTCACACTTCCACTGACTCGCCAGGAGTAGAGCAGCTGTGACTTCGAGGCTTCCAGGGCTGACTACCCCTACCTATGAGTCCCAAAGAGATGAGGTAACGACAAGCTTAGGAAACTGACAGTAAACTGAGATACAAGGCCAGGTGACTGGAAGGTCACAAGTTGGCTTTTTTGACCATCTACATGGTGCCTGGTGAACAGTGGGTCCAAATCCTGACTTCACTAAAGTTATCTATAGGTTCAGTGATGGTCAATGAAGCAGATCTGTATTCTTTCAGCCGGGGCTGTGGTCCCCTAAGCTGACATCTGGTAGAATGTCAAATCTGTGTCCCTCGTGATACAGTCATGATGTCTTGACTGCTGTCCTGTAGAGGGTTCCTGGTTGTGGTTTTGTAAAGATGCTCTGCTTCTCCTAGCAGAATGATAGAAATCCTTTTTTTTATACCCACACTTGTGGCTCAGGTCATCATTCACAGGTCAGGGGGGAAGGTGAGATAAGTTTAACTCTCACTGTTTCAGTATTTAATCATTTTGCATAATTTTACCTCCTCTGTTTTGCAAGTCAACAACCCACAGAGTTCCACACAGTGGTCAATCAACATATTATCAAACATTTATAGTTCAATGACCCTGCGTCTTTGTCTTGCAAAAATAGTAGACAATAAGCTGTAGGAGCTGATATATGACTCAAATAGCAGCCATTCAAACATATAAAAATATGGTTCTTGACAACTGAAAATAGACAATTGGATAATTAAGATTAAATGCTGTGTCATCGCAGGTTACATATAGCTAAAATCGAGATCTTCTGTCCATTTTTATGAGTTTCCTGTTAAAATGTAATACCTTGTCAAAATTTATCACATGTCATGATGGACACTAAGCCTCCAATAGTTAATGGTCATCTATGTATTATATCATTGGCCATTGATTTAACAGTAGCTGATGTAAAGGAAAAGGATATGGATCCAAAGGCTGATAACTGGAATAATTTTCTTAAAATTGGGTTGACTTAATTTAAAAAATAAAAAATATGTAGAAGACATTAAGGTGTAACTATCATTGCATTTTTTATTTAATAAATTTAGAGTACACATGAAAATAAGAAACTTTGTAATATATCTTATCTGAGAAATATGCATCTTTCTCCTTCGGGACCGATCATTCATTTTCAAAATTCTTTCTCAGTGAAGACCAATTGTTATATTACTGAGATAGGAGACGGCAGATGCTACTGATAAGATTCTATGTAAAGAGGTGGAGCCAGAGGCAGAGCTCCTCCTCTTCTCATCTACATAAAAGCTTATCAGTACCAACTGTCATCTCCTATCTCAGTAATGTAATAATCTGTCTTCACTGAATACAGATTTTACTTGTGAATTGAGAAACAGAGTTCTCTGTTAAGATATATTACAAAGTTTCTTATTTTCAATTGAACTATTGATTTAAGAAATAAAAATTAAACCAATGGATATGGTTTAACTTAGTATTAATATGGTAACCTGCCACCACTTGAGAAATAAAAAGCATTAGACAGTTCTTATACAAATCAATAGACTTTACTTGTATGGACATTATGCTTTCTACTGTGTAGCTCAGAATAAAGGACCTCTTCTGGATCTCTTCCTAAGACAGGTAAGTTTTTTTAAACCAGACAATTCCTATAAAATCCACATGATACAAAAGAAAGAAATCTACATAATACAACACAAGGCAGTAATAACTTTTGGGGCATATAATGCTTCTCTAGGTGACTGGATGCAGGTGCAAACTACTAAAATTCAAACATTGTAAATGATAAAAACATGTTACATAACAAACTGAAAAACAAGTTATTTCTATGATTTTCTACCCTAATCACTATTCTTACCTAAATTAAAATCAGATCATGTCTGGCTAAAGTCGTTCTTTATCAAGACGGGAAAGACACTATCCAACCTCAATAAATAAAAAAAATACTATTTCATACAAAGTCATTCTGTGATCAATAAAAATATCAGGAACAGCAAAGCAGCTTTTCTCCGATGGCCAGCATCATTGGCATATATTGATAAAAATGCGTCAAAATTGTGAAAAATCTATACGACTGTTTTTTGATTCTTTTAATTACAGTGTAAAGTAAAAATTACCTGTCAATAAGATTTTCCCAGTCAGTACAATTACAGAAAGGCCAAATATGGATATATTTTTATTCAAGTAGTGAAAAGAAATTCCGAAATTTGTAAAAAAAAATTATAGTTGGGTCACCATATCCAAGTAAGGCATAACTGTGAACCATATGCCATTAGGGGGTTAAATGGGTTTTGGGGTTTTGGAAAACCCCTGTTCACCTGCTGCTGCTGCTTAAATAAAACAAATCAAACAAACCTTACTCACTCTTCTAGGCCCAGCACTGAATCTTTTCTGCTGTTCCAGGTGTCAGTAATTGTCTGCAGCGTGGATGTCATGTTGATACTGCTGCAGCCTTTTATAAATCTGTGTGGCTCTGTGTGGTTCACATCGTGCTGGACCTGGGAAGGATGAGAACGGCCCAGTTCTTTTTAGATTTTTTTCAAAACTGGAAAACCCTTTTAATTGCCGCATCCAACCAACAGCCGCAGCGGTAATGCCAAGTCAAGTGTGACACTCAAACTCTAGTGATGATGCATAAAAAGATGCCAGTGATATAAACAATAGATGTTTGATGGTGACCACGATCACAGATCTTTCTTCTATTGTTCTTTCTACAACTTTATTTAACCCGAGTGGTCAGAGTGCCCAGTGAAGGTCTGGACACTGGATATCTCAATTGGATGCTATGATTGCTGTAAGATAATAGCGTGGTGTGAAAAGGGAAAAATAGGTGATCATTTGTAGCTGCTCCTAGTCACATAAGGGCCACAGAAAGTTCAGTGAAGGTTCCATCTTTGAAGTCATTACTTTGTGATTTATGTCCAAGAACTTCTCAGTAAATTACGGTCAGAGGTGACAAAGTAAGAATATGACAGTTTTCGTGGGCTCCTTATATAACTCTAAAATATCAAGTCTCTTCAATAAAATATTCATAACTCAAATCATAATAACAAATAGAATAAGAAGGAAAGTGTGAAACCAAAAGCTGTGGTTAACCCCTTGATAACTGACTATTAAAGGCCTGTTAGTGCAGGCTAGAGACTGGCTTTTAACCCCTTCATGACATCCACTGTCCTTCTACAGCACTGAGTTTCAGTCACCACGCTGCATCGTGTGGTGATCGAGTTAAGATGGCTACTGTCTCTGACAGCAGACTTTCCCTACACATTGTCCCTTGGTGGCTATACTACTGCCCCCCACACATTAGCGATTGTTAACCAGCCAAGAAAATGCTGACAGCTGAGGGCTTCAGCCTGCAGCTGTCGGTTTTGCCTATGCTGATTAACAAAAATAGAGGGGACCCCATTGCATTTTTTAAAATTTTATATGCTTATTGCACAGGCTGATGAATACTCTCATCATCTGACGCCTGCTCTCTCTGCTGTCAGCGAGACCGGGCTTAAAATGATGAGAGTAGTACTCTCATCATCTGACACCTTTGTCCGGTGGTAACGTATTTGCTGCTGATCACAGATGCTGGCTCCCATGCTGTGATATGTATGACAGTGTGGGAACCTCATTGCTTTGACCGGAGGTGACTCTCAGACTCTGTGTTTCTCGTGTTGTCACACAGATGACAGCCTTGAAAGCACCAGTTGCTTATTCATTTGAATGGGGTCCAGGTTGGGGTACCGTACTGGTTCCCAAACCAAACTTTTTTTTAAATATTCGCCTGAATCCACCGGACAGAACATCCAGATGCTCACCCATCACTAATCTCTGGTTCGTTTCAAAGGGAGGCTAAAATTCAGAGAGGCCTCCGTAAGGAGCTAATTTGGCAACTGCTTAGAAAGGTCGACAGCAAAGCCCAAAGCAGTAACAACATTTAGGGGTCAAATGTAAGAACAAGGGGGATATTCTTATCTTGACTACCATACACCTTGACAACAACTCCCTTGTCACTGTCCAAGGTACCGCAAAAGAAGTCCCAAAACCAAATTATAATAAGTTCACGGGGGTGTAGTCTTCCTGATCAGATCCTCAAACCATATAAGCCTTTGTGGCGATGGGGCGTCCATACCGAATTTCTTTGAATATATTAATAATAACTCTGACAATATTTCTTTTACTAATAATAGTCATCCTACATGAATTCCTTGATATTTTCCTAACTGGGGATCCTATCTATCAGAAAGTTTATTAAAGCATCTATACAAAACTTACAGCAGACAATTCATCATTGTACAGTATACTATCAGTTGTCACCCTAACCATATATTACACAATTTGCCTGTGGGAAAATATTTTAGAGCTAGGAGATGTTGTTCAACCAAAGAAAAATGCATGAAAGTTATTGGCACACAGATCCTAACGAGTGGTTTCTCTATAGATATATTAAATATACGGTAGTTTAAAAAATAGCCAATTCAAAAATAAAAGAACAATATCTTTTATCAACAAAACAAAGCAACCAAACAACTATAAACAAAATAAACCCATAGTTTTTTCTACACAATAGAGTAATAATTATTATCAGATTACTAACATCATTAAGAAATATATACCCATATTGTACACTGATCATTCCTTAAAAAAGTATATTAGAAAAAGGATAAACGTGAATTCCTAAACACGGATCTGCGATAGACATTATTATTTCACCAAATGACCACACGAAGAAAAATAATAAATGTAAACATAAGAAAAATGATAAAGATAATAATTCTGCTAGTTGGTTATCTATTCATTGGTCATATAAGTGTGAACAATACAAAGACATGCATGTCTACTACTAACAGCAACATACAGTTGTGTTTGCCCCCTTCCTGATTTCCTATCCTTATACATGTTTGTCACACTTAAATGTTTCAGATCACCAAACAACTTTAAATATTAGACAAAGATAACACAAGTATACACAAAATACAGTTTTTAAATGAAGGTCTTTATTATTAAGAGAAAAAGAAATCCAAACCTACAGTGCCCGGTGTGATAAAATGATTGCTCCTAAACCTGGTTGGGCCACCCTTAGCAGCAGCTACTGCAATCAAGTGTTTGTGATAACTGGCAATGAGTCTTTTTCTTCTGCAAAAGAACACTGGACATCATTAACACTGACATTCGCTCTCCTAATGCCTTACCTACAAAGCTTCTAGGTACTAACTACTAATATCATTTTTTTTTTGTACAAAAAATTTGGACGTCACTAACACAGCGATGTCTGCTACTCTGCGAAAAAAAAGAAAGAGTCCCATGGCACAGACTCCAATCAGCAATACTGATCAGAGCACTGAAGACACGTCAGTGTCGAAAAATAAAGTGCGCCACCATTTGAGAACGGATGCTCGGCACAGAATGCATTTGGGAGGTGGACGCTGGACGGGCAAGCGTAAAAACAGGCAAAAAAAAGTGCACCAAAAATACAGTTGGTGAGTGGGTGAAGGGGGGAATGAGGGGAACTGAAACAGGAATTAGGAACTGCTGCTGCCGTGATCAAAGATTAGTCACACAGCAGAGCAGACAACAAAACACAGCAATTCAGATGATCAGTGGAGGAGAATTGCAGGAGAATCACAGCCACTGGCTACCAATGATCTCTCTTTCACAGGTATTGGGGGTCTACAAGCGCTGTGCATGCCAAATCTAAGGGAAATATGACGTGTAAAGTGATGATCGCTAATTTAAATTAATCCTTTTGGTGTCGATCGGTCAGTAACTATTTATTAACCAATTGGGTTAACAATCAGAGGTGATGGTGTGATCGCCCCATTCCTTTTCTCTGCTATGATTGGTGCTATCTCAGATAGCATAACTCATAGCATGCCACCTTCAGTTTATTGGTAACACGCTGTGATTGGATGGTCAGAATCGATGGGCCAATCAAAGCAATCGCCGATTTGGTTGAGCGATACCTCCCCCAGTGACAATGTGCGGAAATAGTCTGTAGTCAGAGACTGCATTTGGTCACTGTGCGATTTAACATGATGCCCGGATCTTGCAGCGCCGTACAAGTATGACTGTTTGGGGGAACGCACTTCTCGTAACACCTTACATGTACAGCACATGGCGTGAAGGGGTTAAAGAAGCAGAAAGAAGGTGTAAAAAGAGTGGTGAAGAAATAACATACAACAAGCAGGGAGAACAGAAGAATTAAAACACATTTGGAGTTTAAAGACCTGGTCAATTCACAGATTTACCAAAAATGTACTAATAATGTTAAATTTTAATTTTAAATGGATTATATGTTTTTCTTTGCAATGATTTAGCTTTACGGGTGTGGACTGATTTTGAACTTTTGTTTGCAATTATTTTTGCTATACAACCACAGCTCAAAAAGCAGAAAAAAGAAATAGTAAGGGAGAATGATTATTTTTGCATTGAGACACGATAACACACATTTGAAATATTAATGGACTGTTGCAATTGTCACCATTGAGCATAACAAAGACTCTTTTCATGAGCATCTACAAAATTACAGTTCTCCTGCCATTACCTGCATGTACTTAGCCAAATTATTAGTTTTCCTCAATTGGCAATGTTCTTCATTTTCCATTCAAACGTGATGTGACTTCACAGTCATATCAATCAAATTCAAATCTCAGAGTGATGCTTAACAAAAGAATAGAAGGTCTCTAACTGTAGTCAAAAAGTTTGTACTATTCATTAATAGTGTGCCAAAATATTCTTCAGATGAGAACCACAAGGAGGGGAGTCAAATATTTCAGAAATGAGTGTTGATATCATTTTTTAAGACAGGAATTTATCACAAAATTATCATATTCTTTGTTGAGTTTCATGCAATCAATAAAACTAAGTGTTTTCAAAGCAATTCAAAGTAAGATGTTTCACTAACATTTTTATTTTTTTGTGGCATCTTGTTCTTTGAATACTCTTTTTCTGCCACCAGTTTGACAGTACAGATGTGTCCACCGTTAACTTTCCTTTAAAAGTGTTAAGTTGTACAATTTGTCAATTCATTACAATATTAGCCATCCATTAACCCCTTCAGCCCCCAAGCCTTTTTTCAGCTTGATGACCAGACCAAATTTTACAATTCTGACCAGTGTCACATTATGTGGTAATAACTCTGGAGTGCTTTAATGGATCCCACTGATTCTGAAAATGTTTTCTCGTGACAGAATAAAAAATCTGCAGGTCGTTGGGCGTCTAGGAAATAGCAAACACAATATTGTACAGTTTCACTTGTCTTTTGCTTTGGGGACTTGTCTGCGAGTCACAAAAACACTGAACTTTAGGAAGGCAAAGTTTGACCAGCTTAGAGATGCCCTTAATTTGGTTGACTGGGACAATGTCCTCAGAAATAAGAATACAGATAATAAATGGGAAATGTTGAAGAACATCTTAAATAGGCACTGTAAGCAGTTTATACCTTGTGGGAATAAAAGGACAAGAAATAGGAAAAACCCAATGTGGCTAAACAAAGAAGTAAGAGGGGCAATTAACAGTAAAAAGAAAGCATGTTAAATACTGAAGCAGGATGGCACCGTTGAAGCTCTAAAAACCTCTAGGGATAAAAAAACTTTATCTAAAAAACTAATTAAAGCTGCCAAAAAAGAAACAGAGAAGCATATTGCTAAGGAGAGTAAAACTAATCCCAAACTGTTCTTCAACTATATCAATAGTAAAAGAATCAAAAGTGAAAGTGTGGGCTCCTTAAAAAATTGTGAGGAAAGAATGGTTGTAGATGACGAGGAAAAAGCTAATATATTAAACATCTTCTTCTCCACGGTATTCATGGTGGAAAAACCATTATTTCTTATATTTAGGGACTCTAGCGACAGGGTCTGTTCCACAGGATTGGCGCATAGCAACTGTGGTACAAATATTCAGAAAGGGCTCTAAAAGTGAACCTGGAAATTACAGGTCAGTAAGTCTAACCTCCATTGTTGGTAAAAATATTTGAAGGATTTCTGAGGGACGTTATTCTGGATTATCTCAATGAGAATAACAGTTTAACTCCATATCAGCAAGGGTTTATGAGGAATCGCTCCTGTCAAACCAATCTTATCAGTTTTTATGAAGAGGTAAGCTATATACTGGACCAAGGTGAGTCATTGGATGTGGTAGATCTTGATTTTTCCAAAGCGTTTGATACCGTGCCACACAAGAGGTTGGTACACAAAATGAGAATGCCGGGTCTGGGGGAAAATGTGTGTAAGTGGGTAAGTAACTGGCTTAGTGATAGAAAGCAGAGGGTGGTTATAAATGGTATATTCTCTAACTGGGTCGCTGTGACCAGTGGGTTACCGCAGGGGTCGGTGTTGGAACCAATTCTCTTCAACATATTTATTAACGATCTGGTAGAAGGTTTACACAGTAAAATATCGATATTTACAGATGATACACAACTACAGAAAGCAGTCAATACAAGAGAAAATAGTATTCTCTACAGATGGATCTGGATAAGTTGGAAACTTGGGCCGAAAGGTAGCAGATGCGGTTTAACAATGATAAATGTAAGGTTATACACATGGGAAGAAGGAATCAATATCACCATTACACACTGAATGGGAAACCACTGGGTAAATCTGACATGGAGAAGGACTTGTGGATCCTAGTTAATGATAAACTTACCTGGAGCAGCTAGCGCCAGGCAGCAGCTGGCAAAGCAAACAGGATCATGGGGTGCATTAAAAGAGGTCTGGATACACATGATGAGAGCATTATACTGCCTCTCTACAAATCCCTGGTTAGACCGCACATAGAGTACTGTATACAGTTTTAGGCACCGGTGCGCAGGAAGGATATAATGGAACTAGAGCGAGTACAAAGGAGGGCAACAAAATTTATAAAGGGTATGGGGGAACTACAATACCCAGAGAGATTAGCAAAATTAGGATTATTTAGTCTTGAAAATAGACGACTGAGGGGCAATCTAATAACCGTGTATAAGTATATAAGGGGACAATACAAATATCTCTCCAAGGATCTGGTTATACCAAGAAAGGTGACGGTCACAAGGGGGCATTCTCTGCGTCTGGAGGAGAGAAGGCTTTTCCACCAAAATAGAAGAGGATTCTTTACTGTTAGGGCAGTGAGAATCTGGAATTCCTTGCCTGAGGAGGTGGTGATGGGGAACTCAGTCGAGGGGTTCAAGAGAGGCCTGGATGTCTTCCTGGACCGAACAACATCATATCTTACATTTATTAGGTTTTTTAGAAGGACATAGATCTGGGGATTTATTCTGACGGAATATAGGCTGAACTGGATGGACAAATGTCTTTTTTCGGCCTTGCTAACTACGTTACTAATTGTTCGCCGAGCTTCCAGAGTAACCTGACATGGTCTATCATAGATTCAGATGGCAAACTGTGGTGTTGGATAGGGTTTAGTAACAAAATAATTTGTTAGTATACAGCAAACTTTGATTTTCCACTTATCTATATTTCTATATTTCAAACTCTATGTTTCTTCATCCTTTGAAAAGAATATAAAACACAACAAGCTTTTAAATGTGACTAACAAGACTGACTTTATTTCAAATTTAATTTCATAATTAGCATTTTAATATACATATATTAAGGTTAAACATTTTAATTATAATTTATGTAATTCTACATAGGTAAAAGTTTTTATTTTAAATTCCTGATTGTCTTATATGACAAAATTATATATCCAGTCTGAAAATGTAGTCACTCTTGCATATACACCTGGTCGATTTGGTTGAGCACATCCATATCCAAATGAGGTCACACCAACCAAGATCCATCGGTTTTCTACTTGACACATGAGTGGGCCTCCAGAGTCACCCTAAAATGACAAAGTGACCATGTTTTTAATTAATAAAAACATTTGCTCTATACTTCTGCTTTGCGAGGATTACATAGAACCATATGTAGTAGGCAAGAATTACTAAGCTTAGTGATTGGTGGCAGTGATATGCAATGTAGTCATGACATCATCGCTGCAAGTAGTAGACGGACAGCAATGCAGTGATTGAGAGCTGGTGTTTGCTGGACCCTTGGATGGAAAGCATCCACTATGTTTGTAATAGGTACATATACAAGTCTTTGAGGCCATATTTTTGGATGTTGGAAACCCCTTTTAAGGATGTAACCTAACTTTGGTGAGTTCGTCATGAAATTTCTTTCTGTGATGTTGCTTCAACAACAGGCACATATTCAAAAAAATAATCCCCTTCCATGAAATCAGTAATCTAGGCAAGGAATCAATGAACTTTTGGGCATGCTCATATTTGATCAATGGCTCCATTAATATAGAAATTAAGAAGTGTTTTTTTTTAAGAATTGTTTGAAAAATGGGCCTGCTTTTTTTTCCATAAACAGTGCCAAACATGTACATTTGTAGTATCCTATGCTGGATATCTTCCTATTTCAACTGACCACTGTGCTGCAAAACGAGATACAGCTCATGAATTGGAGCTATTCGATAAAGGAAATAGCTAACCAATAGAGAAGAGTGAATTAATTCATAACAAATTAAATTTGTTATGAATTTCATGAAACTTCGGATTATGGCAAGTCTGAAATTTTTAGAATTTGATTTGCAAGAATCCAGCAAAAATTCTTGTTTTGAAGGTCAGGAAGGGGTAAGATAAAGTGTTATTATGTTTTACTTCCTATGCCACAGTTTCACAAGCCTCCGCACTAGTCATTAGTTCTTACGGTACTCCCTTCCGTTACTGAGGCTAGCGATTGGCCTCTGGTCATGTGTAGACGATTGAGAAGGTGTATCTGAGGAGGATGAGTAACGATAGGTGTGAGCCAGAATTGGAAAGTGGTATTACATATTTCTACAACTCCTTGTATGTTCTTCCCTGTTTGCGTGGGTTTCCTCCGGGTTCTCCGGTTTCCTCCCACACTCCAAAGACATACTGATAGGGGATCTAGATTGTGAGCTTGAATGGGGACAGGGATGATGATGTCTGTAAATTACTGTGAAATAGGATGGGGCTATATATGTAAGCATAATAAATAAATAATACATTCTCCTATTTATTATGCTTTGTGGTTAAAAGAGACCTCAGAATATAATACATTTTTTGGACAGTATTAAACCTGTCCGCCGAATGTAGCTAACCTGCACCAAAGTAAATTTGGGAGTTTTCCTCATCTCTACGATCCACTTACCTAATAATTGACAATCCTTTTGAATATTTGCACATGCATGATGGAAAGTCAGTAGATAAAATCCCAACAATGAGTTCAATATTATATGACTGCGACTTCTGCGTAACTGAAGTCTGCGGCTCCATTCTTACACAGATATAGACATAAAAGTTACATAGAAGAACTTTTCTGTAAGGTCACCGTGACAATATCTTGGAAACATTATTATTGGCATAATTACAGAATTTATTTTGCGCTTTACACCGATCGTTACAGGGAAATGCTGTGCGTTTAACAACTACTTATGTCAAATGACTGCATTAACCTGAATATTCTACATTGTAAGAAAAAAGCAAAGTGTTTCTAAAATGTTCCTCATCTGTCTCAGCTTTGACATCTTGCAGCAATAAGAAAAGCATCTTCATAGACTGAACTTTTCACAAAGAACTCTGGTATTAATTTTTTTTTTGTATCTTTTCTTTCCTTTTTTTTCCTTTTGCAAACCCACCGACGCATTCTTAGAAAGCAATTGTATCTAAGGAACTATTCTGGTTGTGACTATTGTGCTATAATTGTCAGAAGGTTATGGAAAGCATTTCACAACCCCAGACTGATAGAGTGCATCATAGTAAGAAATGCTAATTCATATTCATTGTTATGCACAGTAAAGCGCCAAGTGCTGTGTTACCAAGATGAAATCAATTGTCATTGACTTCAGAGCCTAGAGAGATGTAGGAGCCGTTTTAAATGCTAGCGGCAATTTTTAGGGGGTTATTAAGCTTAGGTTAATTTTAATTTATTGACTTTAATTAGATGGTGATGTTGGTGTCTGCAGAAACTTACATGTTTTCAGTGTTCTTGTATTGCGAAAGACATAACATAATTATTACATACAGTACATATTGTCTATGCATTAGATTTTAATTCTGTGTTTTACATCTACATATTATATTTTAAGATAGACACATAATAAATAAAGCAAGCTTCAAAATAACTGCATCTCTGACTTTGAAGTGATCCTAAATTAGAACCTTTCTCTGTTTTTGAAAGCACTAAATTAATTGATGAACAGAATCCTAACCGTTCAATTCAAAATGCAACACCGGAGTTCATTATTCCTTCTTTTTCACTTGAGGCAATGTACACATCCCAACGTTGTGCAGTCTATTAGTGATGAGGGAATTAGTCAACATTTGATTTCGTCAATTCGCTTGAATTTGGCCAAGAAAATCGATGAGGATAGTGTTGTGAACACGTTGGAGGCGACTTCGGAGCTGGGGCTCCCTCCAGTGGTTGCTGAGGGTAATGAACCAATTGCTGAATGGATTTCAGCTGGGTCTGATATAAGTGACCTGAACTCCCATCAGCCTTGCCGGTAATCAATTGTTCTTCCAGGTCTTGCATGGAGCTCAGATTGCATTCCTGCTTTCATTCAGATAAGTGATTTGCTGTTTCTGGTTGGATTTTCCTTGCGGGTTTGCAGCCTTGCAGTAGACTTCAGCCTGATCTCCCTTTTGGGGCCTGGCGCTGCATTTGTGCTCAGTTTGTGTTTGCAATTTTGCTCTGTTCCTGTGTCACTTTTTATTTGCTGAATTGCTGTGTGTTACACCAGAGATCTGATATAGGTGGTAGAGATCGTGTGATCTCAGGTTTTTTGGTTATCAGAAGTGTTGGTATTTTGTCAGGGTTTTTTGGGTTGCAGTCAGAATTCTTTCCTATACTTTTCTATCTAGACAGAACTGGGCCCCAGCGTTTGCTCATTCTAATTTCTGTCTGTGTTCGTATTTTCTTCTTGTCTAACCGCCATTACATGTTTGGAGGCTTCCTATTTCTTTGGGGGTTCTGCTACGGGGCAGTTAGCGTTCATATTTCTGCCTTTAGGTGTAGCTATCTCTCCGGCTGTGACGAGGCGTCTAGGATTACCGTAGGTTCGCTCCACGGCTACTTCTAGTGTTGTGGTTAGTTTAGGGTCCTGCAACCCAATAGTTTCCAGCCTCTCTGGTGTATTGCTACTTTGGCTATTTTGCTATTTCTCCTCAGCTACTGAAACATAACAGGATAGTGTAAGGAGACATACATATTTTCTGCGCTGCTGCCAATATCCCACAAAGGATTGCGGAGAATCAATAGGATAAAAACAATTATTTATTTCTAGGTGTGGATCTACGCGTTTCAAGATACTCCAACCTCTTCTTCAGGATCCCATCTGAAATGTGGTTGTATACTGAAGAAGAGTTTGGAGTACCTCGAAATGCCTAGTACCACACCACGGAATAAATCATTGTTTTTATTTTGTTAAATCTCCGCAATCCTTTGTGGGATATTGGCAGCAGTGCAGGAAAGCCGCATATATCCTTCCACTATCATCTTGGTTCATGACCCACAGGTTGCTGCAGCTGTTCATGTGCTTTCATTGTTGCAATTGCCACAAAACAAAGGGAGCAAACACCCCCCTGCTTTATCTCCTTTTTTCACTGGTATTGCCCTATTTGCATTATTTGCTCCCTAGTTTCTTCACCTTTTATGTTCTAGATTCTCGAGTTGGTAGAGCATATTAAACATAGGGTGAAAAAATGAAAAGATTAATACATTTTTGCTACAATATCCTGCTGCCACAGCTCAGTGTTCGGTTCTCTGCGCACCTTGCTTTAGCATCTCTCTCACTTCTACGTGGCATCAATATTCTCTTCCTAAATCTTCACTATAAGCCAGGAGTTCTGGCACCAAGTAAACCTCTGCTGTCATGAAATGTATCTTCATGACGTGCGTCACTAGAGGTGTTGTTGAATAAATTAACTCAGCATTTACTAGGATTATGCATTTCCATAATCCCAGAGTGAAAATGGAGAGGTAAAAAACAAGAGGCCCACCTTGCGTAACACCTTGGGTAAGAAGTGAGATTGAGTTGGAGGGTTGATCGCTCACCTGATCAGGTTGTGCGCTGCACAACCATGTAAAGAGTGATGTATAATCCAATGGTGGCTGCTGCTCTGGCCATTATGCTCACACCAAAATGAGAGCGGAAATAACAAGTAAAGGAGAGAGGCGCGTGATGGATCTCGGGTGCTGTTGCTGTCAAAGGTTATTCCAGGCGGTAAGTATAAATAACTTCCAAATTATTGTAACGCGTTTCAGAGTTAAACTTTCTCCTTCTTCAGGCATAACTCTCAACTATGACTGAAGGTTACACCTGTAGAAGGAGTAGGTTCTACTCTGAAATGCGTTGCAATAAATTGAAAGTTCCTTATACTTGCCGCCTGGATTAAACTTTGTCAGCAACAGCGCCAGAGAGGATGGAGGAAGAGGAGGTCACGTGCCATGAAGCAGTGAAGAAGAGAACAAAGGGGTCTGCAAGGAAGCCCAGATGGGTTTAAAAAGGTGAGTAGATGAGCTTTTTTTTTTTCACCCCTTTTCCGCATGCTACAAATAGACAAAAAGAGCTATAATTTTCTAAATTTGCATGAAGTGGATAACAAACATATAATTATTTTGAGAATCTAAATTTTTGGTAAAATGCAAGGTGAATGGATTCGAAATAACTCATTTCTAAAGTCTACATATCCCATGATGCAATATATTGGGCAGGAGAGAGGCTCAGTGCTTAGTAAAGTTGCCGTGTTCGGAATTACCGAGTTTGAATCTAAACCAAGATTACATCTGCAAGTTCTTCCCCTGTTTGCCTGGATTTCTATTTGATCCCTCCCATACTCCCAAAAAATAATACTAAGGTAAATGTCCCAACAAATTAGCCTCTAATGTGCATCTGATACAAGGAATTTGAGATATTTCACTCTCCATATTCTGAATAATTCAGTTTTGCTCACCTTTCTTTGAAGTTTAGAAATATTTGGATTCTTATAAAATTTGGTATTTTTACATACTTTAGATCTTAAGGACCAACATGAATCTCTGTAAAATAAATCATTATATGCCCTATATACCAACTATAATCTCATCTACCTGGCATGAATCTATGCCGCCTTCCTCGTACCCAGCACAGATCATAGAATTGCTGATATTATATTCTGGCATTTGCTGTTGACATTTTCCATTGGATATGAGTGGAACGTTAGCCTCCTGTAATATATTTGGAACTGGACCTGATGAGAAATTGCAGAAATTAAACAGTTAAGAATTAATTTCGAAGCCATAAAAATTCAAGGTGGGAAGTCTAGTCACATGTATCATTGCAGGCAAAGCCGATAATTTAATTTCAAGCTGTCCGTTTTTACACAACATATCCATTGAATCAGCATTTCCCAGTGGTTGTGCTTTTAAATTGGTGGCCTGATTGCAAAGCAGGTCAGTAATTACCGGCATTTTATTATCATGGATGTAATAAACAGTGCCAGTTTATAGGGTTATTAAAATGATTTCCACACATAAATTTTGATTTACCAATGCAGCATAATAAACTCGATGGTCATGTTGATGAGATTGTTAGTGGGAGGGTTTTTTCCTCTTTTTTATTTTTTTTTGTTGACTAGAAATGTTTATAGAGTTAACGTAAGGAAATAGAATGAGGACAATGAACATCTCTGCTGCATTGCAGCCAGCTCTTTTCACCTCTCCAGGATTTGGATACCACAATATTACTTTAAAGTACACTGGAAAAAAGTCTAATTCCAGTTACTTCTGAACGATTTTAAGGATTTTGAGGGTTAACATTTTTTAGAGATGATCCATCATCCTACTATTTGCATGAGATAATCTGGGGAGTTATTATGGAAAAAAAGGGTCTATGTACATAGCAAAGCTGGGAGCCTGAGCTCTGAATATGGACCTTGTATAATGGCATTGTAAGCTCACTATGAAGGATTGTGGATGGTAAAGTTGGCCATACAAATTAGATAGCAGTCAGATAAATGATGGTTCGGCCAACAGCTATATCTTATCTCTATTTCAAGCAAAAGGATTGGAGTGTAAATTCCACGAAGATCATTTGTTGGGGAGAATTTAGGATGCTTCCATACACATTCAATGGCCAGCCAATCCCACTGAAACAGGCAGGTTTATTTTCATGGGTATGGGGACCTTAAGTATGTTGCTCTACGGTGTCTCTGGGCAATAACCGTGCAGTCTGTACACTCATCAGTTTTCTGCACAAGTCAAACAACGGAACCTTTAGCGAATGCTCCTTTTCAATATCTGTAGAGTAATAACCTAGCCGGTAAAGGGCTATCTAACGATGCCACAAAGATGACATGCAGAAAATTGACCTTCAGATAGGACAACCTGCTAAGAACAGTAAGTTAGCTCTGGAACTAACAGGAATATAAGCCTTGTTCTATGTGCCTTTGACTCAGGAGATGACTTGATTAATGTAAGGTTTGAGGTGAGAAGCTGCAGATGGAGAGAGGACATCTGTAACAAATCCAGTCGTGCTAGTGGCAGGCGTAGACTTGCTACAGCTGATGAATAGAGATTAATGGACTGAATCAAAGCAAACTGAATTTGCACAAATTCCACAAAAAAATTGTATTTGTCACAATCCAAAGTTTTTGCGATTCAATTTGCTCAAATCTATCAAAGTAGCAGCTAGATTTTTTTTGTAAAACCAGGATAAAAATAAAATATCATAAACACTTCAACCCTCACCTGTTCAACTTCCACAGCCCCCTGCATGCTTCTCAACTTACTCATCACTGTTTTACGGTGCAAACTCTTAGGCCTCTGGCAAGATCCATGTTGAATAGGCTCCAAGTGTGATATTAACATTGCTCCGTACATAACTATGGGGCACAATGCATGCAAACATAGGATGCAACACATGTCATAGATGCAAATGAAATGCATGTGGCCTTATCACCGTGGAACATGTTGGAAACCTACAAGTCACATCTGGTAGAAAACCTATACGGGAGTAAAAGTGTACAAGACCATCGGATGATACCCTTTTGAATGCAAACAAAAATAAAAGGAAGCTGCTGATGAATACCTGAAAATATCAACTGCTGCTGCCTCGTGTCTGGGGGATGATCTCTTCCAGGATAGTTGACTAATTTGTACTAATTTGGACATGAAATCTGACTGTGCTGCTGTAATAAAGAATCCTTAGGACCAAGATGAGTTGAAAGCTTTTCTTCACTTGAAAAAGATGCTAGTCTGGCATTGAAACGCATTGTGGAAATAAAAATTGCTCAACTCATCTTGGTCCTTAGAAGTCACATCTGGAAGATCGTAGGGAGGGAACGGAGGACCAGGCGAAGAGCTGCAGCAGTTATAAAGGTGCAAGGTTACTATAATAGGGGCTACAGGATTTATGTACAGCTTTAGATCATTCTTATTCCTTGTGACCATATTGACTGTCCTATCGGAGTGCTCACATATTGAGAGACAAATGCTATTTCCTTATGAATGCCGTATAAATTTGTCTACTATGCTTTGCAGTCTTTAAATTTTTGTCTGCTCTTTTTTATCTTTTCAGTTTCTGTTATTTCTGCATCATCCCATCACCTGCGCCATCACTACATTTTTATTGTATGGAATCAGAGAAAGCTATTCAGGGTATTTTTCCAATTTGTTACAGAAATTTCTGTAATTGGAAATCCATCCTGAATGTGGCCGTTCCTGTAGCATGTACATGGATTTTTGCAAGTCCCATTAAAATCTCTAGAAAAAATGTTACAAAAAATTCTTTACATGTTATAATATCATGAAGGGGTTGGCCGGTTTGCAATGATTGTTTCTAATACACTATACTAAATATTTTTGTAAAATGCACAACATTTAACTACTGTTTCATTTAATATAACCCAACCCAACAATTCCCAATTTACAATAATGGAGCAAAAATTACCTTGGCTTTGTGTGCGACCCCAGCCAGCTATGGTACAGTTCAGTCCTGGTGGAAATACCTCTTGGCTCTCGGGCACACATACTGGCTGAATATAATCTGTAAATAACCAATATAGAAATATAGGAGATGTAATTATTTTATCTAAATTTTATACTGTCATTACATAGAAAAAAATATATGTTTTGGAAGCACACAAAGGAAGATGTCTGATATGAAACCTGCATACAAAAGCTCTCATAGACAGAAGATTTCCTGTATTGGGACATTAGTTGAGAGAACAGACGTTTACCACGTGTCTGGAAATTGATATTCTGATTTGGCTTTTATCCTAAGTCCTGTGGCAAGGCTCGTTATAGGGTAAAAGTGTCACTAGAGTTCAAGTTCTCTTCCTCTCAGAAGAGGCAATTTGCAAATTTAATTTCCCAGAGGAACATTGCACAGCCTGTAAGTCTCCTTACCCTGGCATGTTAGGAATATCACTCTCCATATAGATAATTGTTACCCCTTAAACACAAGTTATAAGCCTCTGTGAGGCAGTAACCAGTGTTATATGCGAGGGTCACTGTGTGTCCCCCAGGATGTGCAAATATGCATATGGAGGCCGTGGGAGTGCATTGCAGTCACATAGAAACATAGCTGTGGTTGCAATGCAGAATAAAAGTGAGTGTTGATCTTGGGCAAGCTATTTGTCCAAAGAGCATTTAGCAAAACTTGCCATGGGCTTTTATTTTTGAAACACACTACAGGAAGGTAGCGGGTTGTCCATTTGCTCCCCCTGACTGGGTTTTCCATGTGGCCTATCGCCACAGATTCTTTGTAAAAACCCCTGAGGGTTGGGTGTTTCAGTTTTGGTTTTGCTAGTGTGCAGAACAGAAGGCTCTGCAGAGCCAACATGTGCGAAGCATCACAGAGACAAGAGGAGCCAACAGGCCTGGCACCCCTCAGTGTGCATGGCGGTGCAGTTACCGACGACAACAGATGCCGGTTATGGACGATCTTGTTTCCTCGCTGCGATCCGGAGGATATTGTATGCTGTGTATTTCTGTAAGTTGGACATTAAAACATGTTTTGCTTTGAACTTTGCTGAGTCACTGCCTCATCACTGCACAGCATGGATACCGCTGCACTACATGTCTCATACAGCCAAATCAGATCTCATGCAGATCTCATGCATAGCGCTGAGGAGGGGCAACACCCTGAAACACCACGTATGCAAAATGAGATTTTGGTTGTGGCAAGGCTTGTGAAAGGATCAATAATGACTTTTAGGATTTCTGCTTTCAATAGGTGGAAATGGAGTTCAAGTGACCTTCCTCTCTAAAGAGGCAAATTGCATGTATTATATTGAGATACAAATTACAGCATCTGGTGATTACTCCATTTTCCCTAACTTCATAATTCCTGCTTAAATTCAGTGAAATCAAAATTGCGATTCCGAATTGTCATTCAGGGATATGAGTCTCATGGATGATGGTACGTAGAATGCCATGTGACAACATAGTAAAGACGTTGCATTTTATTGGCTGTTTTATGTGCAGAAAACCTGTTGTATTTATCAATTCAAGCAAAGTCGATGTGATTTCATGAAAAAAATCTTTTCCCACAGTGTTTCCAGATGCTGCAGAACTGTACATTTTCAGTGCCTTTATTTGCCAGTAGGCTTTTATGTGGGAGCCAGTAAAAACACATCTGTAAAAACACAATTTTTTTTAAGTCCAAAATTATGGCATTTCTGTACTAACAAAATGCATTAAAAAATGTTACGTCTTACCTGCAACTCATCAAAAATGGGGAAAGTGAATAAAAAATGCAGAAGAAAACGCAACAATCAGAAGTAGATTGTTATTGCACATTTTGGTGAGAAGAGAACGCCTGCAGAAGAAATGCTGTGAAGAAAACATATTTGCATGTGGGAACATGTCCTTAGATCGGCTCATTCAGCTGCACACTGAAGTCCACATAGGAATTGTTTCTATTTCAAGCCTGGCTGTTTTATTGTAATCCTAAAAAATCACGTCACCAGAAAACATAAATGCAGCCTTTGTCTGGCATAAGGTAAAATAAAATGCAACAAGTGCATACAGTAATGCTAGTTAGCTCACATGGCATAGAGTCCAGCTTCTTAGTCCTTTTAGCAAAGGTATTGGAATCCAGGAGACTTGCAACCTCCACACACACAGCTCTGGAGTTCACAACTCCAGGCACACCCACCACCAAATGACACAGAAGGCTGACTATTTACCATCTAAGCCTCACCCTGGGGAGGAGATA
>VIAB01004587.1:12545-31678 GCA_009801035.1 Oophaga pumilio | reverse complement strand
AAAGATAAAAGGCTTCATGCTCAAGATTTTCAACTCAGTAAGCTGATAATATAGTAAGTCATAAAAAAGTTTTATATCCTATCATATAGAACATGCATAGAGCAAATCTCATTTGGTTTTATTGGACAGAGTTATAGTCGGAGAATACAGAGATCTAAAGGTCTTAAATATATATAAAAAATATATCAGAAAAAACAGAATATTTTATAAACAATGAAAATGCTCCAAATGACAAACTCTTTGGAAAAACCACCCTCTTACCCAGATATCGGGCAACAGATTATCAGTTTCATAGCATATTGTGCACACTGATAAGAGTTTTTTATGCCTCTAAAATGTAATTTTTTATTACATGTGCATTAAAAACGAATCACTTAACCAATAAATTACTGAGAGGCCAAAAAATAGCAAATAATTTATGACGTCACAAATCTTCATGTCATTAGAAAAATATAAAGACATTGATCCCTTGACAAACTTATCTGAGAATCCACCTGTATTCCATTACATCCCAACATAACGGTGTAATTTGAAGCACATGGGCTCCAATCTCCAACATTGCCCCCCACTATTGCAGGTCTTGAATATCAATAGTCATTTCATATGGGCCAAAGGGACCTTTTGGGTCCCCTAGGCTTTGGTGCCCTGGTATATGTCCTGATCAGATCCAAGAGAGTACCCAAGGATTCTCCGATAAATATAGTTTATCGAGGGATCATTGTCTTTAATTTGTTCTAATAGTAAAAGGTTTGTGGAGTCATATGTTGATTATCACATGTTGTATATATAGTGTGGAAAATAAGTATTTGATACTCTGCCAATTTTGCAAGTTTTCCCACCTACAAAGAATGGAGAGGTCTGTAATTTTTATTGTAGGTACACTTCAACTGTGAAAGACAGAATCTAAAAATAAGAACCGGAAAATCACATTGTATGATTATTACATGATTCATTTGTATTTTATTGCATGAAATAAGTATTTGATCACCTACCAAACTGCAAGAATTCTGACTCTCACAGACCTGTTAGATCTTCTTTAAGAAACCCTCCTTCTCTGCACGCATTACCTGTATTAATTGCACCTGTTTGAACTCATTACCTGTATAAAAGACACCTGTCCACACACTCAATCAATCACACTCCCTCCAACCTCTCCACCATGGCCAAGACCAAAGAGCTGTCTATGGACACCAGGGACAAAACAGCTGCACATGGCTGGGTTTGACTACAGGACAATAAGCAAGCATCTTGGTGAGAAAGCAACTGGTGGCACAATTATTTAGAAAATGGAAGAAATACAAGAAGACTGTCAATCTTCCTCGGTTTCTGTTAAAAAATATTAAATTTGTTTTTTCTATTGTATCAAATGCTTACTTTATTATTTATATTATTAATGTAAAAATTGTACAAAGATTCTGTCTCTCACAGTTAAAGTGTACCTATGATAAAAATTACAGACCTCTCCATTCTTTGTTATTTGGAAAATTAGCAAAACTGGCAATGTATCAAATACTTATTTTCCACATTGTACTTTTTTAAGTACTGCGTTGAGTTTGCACTGCCGACTTCTCTGTGAGAGAAGTTAGGTGAATAATAGGAATTTCTAAGGACAAGCCAACATTCAGTGGAGTTGCGATATGGTACATTAGCACATAGGGTCCCCACCTTCGCATTCATAGATCATCCATGTCTGATCGATGGGGATGTAACACTTGTCAACGCCACCGGTCAGACATTGATGACCTATCCTAAGGATTAATCATTAATGTTGAAGTTATGGACAACTGTTGTGAACATTTTGGAGACGACTTCGGAGCTGAAGCTCCCTCTAGTGGTTGCTGAGGGTATTGAACCTATCTTGAATACCCAAAGTCCTACACCCGCAGGTAACGAGTGGGTGTCAGGTGGTACTGACTGGCCTGATATAAGTGAGCTGATCTCCCATGATCCTCGCCGGTGATCAATTGTGCTTCCTGGTTTAGTTTGGAATTCAGCTTGCTTTCCTGCTGTCTCCTGCTTCTGTTCAGATAAGTCTCTTTCAGTTTTTTTTTACTGTGGTTTGAATTCCTTGCTTTTTGCTGCATTGCTTTTTGTCTTCAGCCGGGTCCCCTATCGGGGGACTTTGGCTGGTCTCTGTTTGTTTTTTGTATTTGTTCATTTCCTCAGTTCTTGTGATTTTTTTCTGCTGGGTAGCTACGTGTCCACACCAGAGATCTGATATAGGTGGTCGAGACCGTGTGGTCTCAGTGTTTTTGGATTCAGAAGTGTTGGAGCTTTTCCTAGGGTTTTTCTTGGTTGCAGAAAGTATTGTCTCCTGTGCTGTCCTATCTAGACAGCTTTGGGCCCCAGCGTTTGCTCAATCTATTTTCTGTCTGTGTTCGTATTTTCATCTTGTCTAACCGCCATTATATGTTTGGGGGCTTCCTACTCTTTTGGGGTCTACTCCGGGGCAGTTAGCTTTCCTCTTTCCCTCTTCAGGGATAGCTATCTCTCCGGCTGTGCCGAGGCGTCTAGAACCACCGTAGGTACGCTCCACGGCTGCTTCTAGTTGTGCGGTTAGTTTAGGGGTCTGCAACCTATTAGTTTCCAACCTCTCTGGTGTTAGGCTACCTATGCGGTTTTTTTTTGCTCCTGCCTCCTCAGCTACCATAACATGACAACCATTTTAATGGAATGAGTAAGAAGTATTCCCTATCTTTACATTATTGATTGATACATGACAATTATGCCTATATAAAGTGATTATACTTGGTCTACTTGGTCTTTATACTTACACTGTATGTGACCTGTCCTCCTGTGCCCTCTGATTAGTGTGATTAAAAGCACTTTCTATAAATTGATACATGCACTAATCTTTGGCCCCAGTGAGTTATAGATTTTGGCGCCCATTTTTTTGTGATTGGCTTTCATGGCATATCTGATATAAGATCATATTTTTGTTGGGCAGAAAATTCCTGCCTGTCAGTTGTTTGCACCCTTTGGCCCTCTAGTACTATTTCTTTTTTTCACTGGCTTTATATTATGCAAGTAGTCTATCTTCTTTATGGGAATCACCCAAGAACACCACTTTTCAATGTAATTTTAGCTGGTTGTCTTAAAGACATTTCACTGTATAGACAATGTAATAACCTCAATGCCCACCAAAGATTAGTCTTTTACTGGGACAGACTTATCAATGGAAAAGGTCATGCAAGATATGGAAAATATGTCAGACAATTGAGATCTATAAAAGAAGGGATCTTCGGAAAGAGATGGTCCTTGGAGACATTTTATTGTCTAGATAGGTTCCTGTACTTCTCATCTTTTGAGACTGGAAAATATTTTGGAAAAGCTTTGCATTCTCCAAGATGATATTTGCAGCCAATGTTTATCCACCGGAAATGAGTACTGTGCTGTATGTGCCCAGTGGTCCTAGCCTAATCTCTGAAATTAACACGACCCAAAGAAGCATAAAGCTCAGACCTTGGATGTATATTATGGTGTGACAACTCTACCCAGATAACAGATGTTGAAAGAAAAAAAAATAGGGAATTTTTGAAAAGAGAAAAAATTTTCCAGGTCATTTTCCAAATATGAAATATCCCAAGTATTTCATGCCATGTGATATTCTCATATATGATGCACAGCAACAGATATTATTCAGATGGTGGAAGCCATGAAATAGTTACATGATTAGGAGAAAAGCAAGTTCTAGTACTCATCTTCAAAGATTAACAAAAGCCTAAATCCTAATCCTTTTTTCCAAAAAATTTAAATTCAACATGATAAATAAAAAAAATATCAAGCAAAAAGTCATTTCCTTCTGTTCTTACATGTTTCAAATTGATTCTATAAAATATCTTTAGCCATGACTAAGAAGCATTTCATAATGTTGGCTCGAAATGTGTAGGATCAGAAGTTTATTTTTTCTAACTGGAATATTTTTTATCATGTTGGATTTAAACATGTTTGATCCATAAGTTCTTAAGGTACATATCCTGCCTCTAGAGATGTCTAGCAGTGAATAGGTGGGCAGCCAAGGCTTAAAGGGGTTGTCCAGCCTTAGGCTACAAGTCTGCAATCACTTTATGTGACTGCAGACTTGTGAATCGCCACATCATGTGAACTGCACGCTGTGATGAGTCTCCAGTGCCAACGCCAGGAGCGGACAGTCATGTCCAACTTGCATACTTCCTGCCACTTTCTGACTAAACTTGTTTGACCTTGATCAATACACTTGCATTGAGCAAGGCCATGGCCTTCTTGTCGGCATGTGACCGCATGTATGCAAATCGCATATTTGTGGTCACACTCCAGCAGCTCCCTTTGGCTGCATCGCGTACACGATGTGAGGATTTGCAAATTTGCAGTCACGTAGAGTGACTGCAGACTAGTAGCCTAAGGCTGGACAACCCCTTTAAAGAAACACTCCCATCTATATTTTTTTAATTGTGTGTATAGGAGAATGCATTGTAGTGTGAGTGTATTAATATAGTGACCGACACTCTCTCCGAGATCCAGCGCTGTTCTGCTCCTTTTCGGAGTGACGTCACCTCTCTGAACATTGTCCAGGTTACACTGCACTCTGCGTGATCCCAAAGTGACTTTTAAAATGTAAATTTATGGAGTGTCAGAATGAGGCTTCGTAGGCTTACATGGTGAAAGAGACTTCCGTATAAAAAATAGAGTGATCCAGATAGTCGCAAATATGGTGACGTCACTGAGAAGAGAAGCAGATTGGCGCTGGATCCCGGAGAAGGAAGCAATAAGTCCATACTCAGACTACATTACATGCAACAATAAAAAATATAGATGAGATTGATTCTTTAATGATGTGTGTGAGGAGCTAAAGCTAGTGGGTCTGGCCCGATACTATAGCTACTGTATTACAAATTACTGACAAAGTTAATGCTGGTTATGACAGAACCCTATAGAAACCTTATTTATGTGCAAGTATAAATCAAAGCAGCCACCCACTCATACATGATAGGTGTGCAATCAAATGTCTATCAGACTTTTACTGCTGCCTCAATATAGTTTTATGGCTTCTGAGTGTTGCAATTCTAGATCTTTGTATCAGTAAGTTTGGACTCGTCCTGAATATTTATATTTGATCTCAATTCCTGTAATCTGTTTTAAGCTGCACATGACATCATGGCTACATATCAGATCCACAGAGGATAGAAGTGCAGCGCACGGGTCTAGAATATGTTACTGCGTTAGCGGCAGTCAATTGTCGACACCTGGCTATAAATTATGCCAATTAAATCATGCAGAGGAAGGGGAACTAGGGAAAAATCACAGCACCAATGGGACCTCAAGAATTTCTGAAGGCAATGTTGTTTGATCCTGTCAATTAAATAATCATCATATATTACTATGAAATGACAGATATTTATAAAAGATTAAGCCGTTTATCCGCACATACAGGATTCATTGTGCAGCAGAATATTCATCCGATTCGGGATATTTTTTTTTTCTGTGAACTGGACTTTTTTGACAACAGTTTGTAAGTCCCCATAAATATTAGTCATCGGGATCCACCTTTATGATGTAACTGAGATTAATCACGGCATTCACACAGCTTTCCGCAGTTGTGATCCCAGAAAAAAGGAAGCTAGGGCTATGTGCAGGCGGAGGGTTCTAGAAGCAGTCAATTTTTGGGGGCTGAACCTGCTTTAGGAAACCTTTTGGAAGAGTTTTTAATTTCCTTAAGTTTTTACCGCTTTTAAAATTACAATTTTTCGAGCAGAAGATACTTGAGGGAGCTCTCCTTTTCTTTGGAGCTTTGTAGTCTATTTTACTTAATGGGTGCAGAAATGATGCAGAAAATCTGCAAAATCAAAAAATCACTGTGAGAAAGTAGCCTCACTAAAAATACATGGACTATTTCATTCTACATATAGATGGACTCATAAAATGTCCATCTTAATGTCATTATACAGCCACTCTGATCTGGATTTTCAAAATAAGTACATCAGCCTCCTCAGATCTAAGGTAGGTGTTTAATAATGTATGCTGTTTGCATTATGAAATATAGTGACTGATCCACTTTACGACTACATGCCACATGCTGAGGTTTTCAAGCAGAAGATGCTTCAAGAAAACAACACTATTCTTATTCCTGAAGCATGATTTTATGTATTCTCTTCGTCTGCTTTTAGCGACAGATTCGCTGTTTGTTTTTTTTCTACTAGTATGTTAAAAACAGTGAGTGGCTTTCAAGCGGAAGATGCCTGAAGAATGGTCAGGTCACTTTTTGGAAACCTACAACTATTAAAAGGAATCTGTCAGCAGGTTTTTGCTATTTAATCTGAGACAACATGTTGTGGGGGTTAAAACACAGATTTCAGAGATACCTCTCTTATCAACATGCGTGCTGTTGTTTATTTGCAGTGATTGTTTTAGCACCAGTAACTTATCATTGCTGGGAAACAGCAGTGCATGCCTGGTAGTCCGACTCCGCCCCCTTCTGTGATAAACAGCTCACTGTCTATAGACATTATGTGTAGAGAACCAGGTGTGGGTGGGGGAAGATTTCTCAGATGTGCTACATTGCTAAATCTAAAAACTATGTTTCAGAACAGCTGCACCTAGTAAACTAAGTGATACATCATTGGATTCAGGCTCTCTGTCCCTACATTATGCTGCTCTCAGATGAGGCAGCAAAAACCTGCTGACCGATTCCCTTTAAATGAAGCTGAAAAGACTGAACATTTGTAAATAAAGTCATTTTTCATTACAGTGCAGATGCTTATCCTTTTCTTTAGCACATTTTCAGTCGGATAGTACAAAAGATGTTGAGTGATCATACTCTAAAGGGGTAAAGGATGTTTCTTACCAGATAAGTCAGTCAGGTGATAATCTAAAAATATGTTGGACAAAGACACTATATATGAATGAAGGAGCTGGAATCAAAGCGATATCCTTAACTTTTGAGTCAGGATAAATAGAATGAAGCCAGGATGGAGTAGGATTATAGTCACATTCTTGAAATGAGGAAACATATTCCAGTCAAATTAAATTCTTCTTTTTGGGAATACGGATCTTTGTAAATTCGCTATATGCAGATTCAGCAAAACAATGGCCAGCTGGTCGCCACTTTCCTGAACTGCAAACAGCTGGATACAGTTTTTAAAAAATACTAACCTCACAGCACACCATTTTGGCCCATTTGCTGATCTTTTAATGGTTCTCAGATAGGCCTCTATTTTCCCTCTCCATGAGTCGCATCTCCTGGTCTGTTCACTCTAGATCAAAACTTTAAGCCGTGACCAGGCCTTGGAGATCACTGCTCGTTGTGGTTACATGCATGTGACACACAGTGATTTCTGAGGTCTGGTCGAGGCTGTCCTGAAGTGTACAAATGGAATACGCAACAAAGGAAAACAGTGGACCGTCTGGTCGTAAGAGACTCTTTTTTCATCTGACAGAGCTCCAATCTGTCATCTCTATTATGAACATTTTTTTGTAAAATGCAGGTTGCATTATACACCTGTCCATGGTATTCCAGTCCAGGCTTCCATCTCCTGGATATACTGCCCTCTGTTGTGGTCCACATCAGGTTTTGCAAGTTGTCCTACGTGCATCAATGACATCACCTGTGTCTTCAGATTTTGTTTCAAGACTCTTGCTTGGTTTTCTTCACCTCCTGTGCACACCATGCTAACCTGCCTTTTTCCTTGATAGCATCATTCCATCCCTCCTGTTGTACCATGTCCTTGATCCTCACGTGCCCTCCTGCCAGCTGCACCGACGCCCAGGACCATGTACCCACCAGGATGTGCAATTTAGTGGGTCCACTTCACAAAGTGAGTTTGACAAGTTGGTTATCGTTTTCTTCACTTGTTCCTTTTCACATAACACCATTTAATTTTTTCTATTAGTGTTTGTTTTCGGAGGAGTTGATCTTTTTGTGAACAATTGAAATTCACTAGAGGAACCATTTGAAATGTTTTTCTGTATAGTCACCCATCTATTTATAGATAATTACACATGTAAATGAAGAAAAAAAAAGATGTTAACCAACCTACAAGCCTTTTCTCGTCTTCATTTGTAAGTCAAATGCAATTCTCGATGAGATATGCAGACAATAAAATATGCAAATATGTCATATTCAGAGATTCTTCCCTCATCCCATTGTTTAGGAGTAATAAGCTCGGATCGGCAGCATTGTTCCTGAGCACGCGCATGCAGTGGGAAGGCATGTTACAGTAACATGTCGAATGTAAGAAATGATTAGATCTGAAATGTGTTAGATTTTGTTTGCACTAATAATATATCACAGAAGTATGTCACATCTAAAGGGAGACAATTAAATAATGGATTCACGATGCAGAAAAGACATAGAGAAACCTTATTGTTATTCAAATTGTGCAAGATATTATTAGAGATATTGATATTTAAAACAAATGCTAAAGGTTAATTAACCCTTCAAAGTCTAGACCTTTAATGGCTTTAAAGGCTTTAATGACCAACATTTTTTTGTTCTTATTTTTTGCCACTTTTCAACAGCCAAACAATCTATTTATTCATATATTTATTATTATTTCTTAATTTTATGCTTTATTTTATGTGCAATTAATTGTGCAAATTTTTAGCACTGTTTTGGGCTTACAAATGAATTACAATGAGTGTAGGTGCACATCAACTACACTTTCAGAACATTTGAATGAGACCCGCAAGTTCTTGCCTTCAAGGGTCTATGGATGACTGGATGACCCTCCTTATATTTTATTACTGGTTTCAACAACACTTTTAAAATATTTGAATGAGACCTACAAGTTGTTGCCTTTAAATATCTATGGACGAAAGGATAATCTTCCTTATAATTTTTTTTCTAGCTTTGCACTGTATGCAGAGCTTTTATGTGTGTAGGAGTGCCATATCTACATTTTTTTCACAATATTTGAATGAGGCACCCCAGTTGGTGCCTTCAAGAGTGTATGGATGACCCTGCTCGTAATTTTTGGAATGCTTTGCACTCTGTGAAGAGCTTTTATGAGTGTAGGAGTACTACAATTACTGCAACTACACTTTGTTTACAGTATTTGAATGAGGTACTACAGTTGGTGCCTTCAAGGGTGTATGGGTGACCATGCTTTTAATTTTTTTGTAGGTTTTGCACTGTGTATAGAGCTTTTATTAGTGTAGGAGTACCAAAACTACACTTTTTTCACAATATATGACCCAGGCACTCCAGTTTGTGCCTTCAGGGGTGTATGGATGACCCTGCTTGTAATAGTTGGAAGGCTTTGCACTTAGTGCATAGCCTTTTATGAGTCTAGACGTACCGCTATATGACAATTTGAACAGAAAGTGTATGAGGCCTTCCTTTATGTCTAATACAGGGTGTATCTGTGTCCCTCTGCCATCTAGTTTTTGGCACTTCTTGCTTCCTTCATAACTCACAGTGAAATTTCCAATTTTTTAAAATAAAAAAATAATGAAAATGTAATACACATTAGTAAAAATTTTTATTTTCATTTGCTTAAATTTTTAATTTTTTTAAAATCCTTTTTAAATTTTGTCTTATGTACAAGTCATTATACAGGAGAGAATGTATCTTAACATTTTTTTACTGTAAACTCCAATTTCTCTTTGATTTTATATGTTCTATTGTCAGTACTTAAAGTGGAGTAAAAGAGTGACACCATTGTTCTCAGCAGTGATTTGGGAGTCAGAGATGCTTCCAGGAGTCTTCCCCATGCTGTTCTCCTTCCATTCAGCACTTTTTCCATCCATTTCAACATTTTCACCACACTCAGACCTCCTTGTAAGGTCTTCTGGAAAAATGCTTGGATTTCCCATTGAATTCCTTTGTACTTGTTGCTCGAAACAAGCATCCTAGCATTAGGAATTGCTTGGTTAGAGTAACGAGCATCTGAGCATTTTAGTTCTTGCTCATCCCTAGTAAATTTGTAATAATGGGAGATTAAAGTCCAGACCAAGCATCATGAAGTTAAAGAGCTTGGTTATTAACAGGTTAAACAAGCATACATTTATTTTATATATGGACTACAGTCATGGCCAAAAGTTTTGAGAATGACACAAATATTAATTTTTACAAAGTCTACTGCTTCACTTTTTCTAATGGCAATTTGCATATACTCCAGAATGTTATAAAGAGTGATCAGCTTAACAGCAATTACTTGCAAAGTCAATATTTGGCTAGAAAATTTACTTTATCCCCCAAAACACATTTCAACATCATTACAGCCCTGCCTTAAAAGGACCAGCTAACCTCTTTTCAGTGATTGCTCCATTAACACAGGTGTGGGTGTTGATGAGGACATGGCTGGAGATCAATCTGTCATGATTAAGTAAGAATGACACCACTGGACACTTTAAAAGGAGGCTGGTGCTTTGGATCATTGTTTCTCTTCTGTTAACCATGGTTATCTCTAAAGAAACACGTGTAGTCATCATTGCAATGCACAAAAATGGCCTAACAGGGAAGAGTATCGCAGCTAGAAAGATTGCACCTCAGTCAACAATCTATCGCATCATCAAGAACTTCAAGGAGAGAGGTTCCATTGTTGCCAAAAAGGCTTCAGGGCGCCCAAGAAAGACCAGCAAGTGCCAGGACCATCTCTTAAAAGTGTTTCAGCTGCAGGATCGGGCTACCAGTAGTGCAGAGCTTGCTCAGGAATGGCAGCAGGCAGGTGTGAGAGCATCTGCACGCACTGTGAGGCGGAGACTCTTGGAGCAAGGCCTGGTCTCAAAGAGGGCAGCAAAGAAGCCACTTCTCTCCAGAAAAACATCATGGACAGACTGATATTCTGCAAAAGGTACAGGCAGTTGACTGCTGAGGACTGGGGTAAAGTTATTTTCTCTGATGAATCCCCTTTTCCTGATGTTTGGGACATCAGGAAAACGCCTCATTCGGAGAAGACAAGCTGAGCGCTACCACCAGTCTTGTCTCATGCCAACTGTTAAGCATCCTGAAACCATTCATGTGTGGGATTGCTTTTCAGCCAAGGGAATCGGCTCTCTCACAGTCTTGCCTAAAAACACAGCCATGAATAAAGAATGGTACCAGAATGTCCTCCAAGAGCAACTTCTCCCAACCCTCCAAGAGCAGTTTAGCGATCAACAATGCCTTTTCCATCATGATGGAGCACCTTGCCATAAAGCAAAGGTGATAACTAAATGGCTCAGGGAACAAAACATAGAGATTTTGGGTCCATGGCCTGGAAACTCCCCAGATCTTAATCCCATTGAGAACTTGTGGTCAATCATCAAGAGACGGGTGGACAAACAAAAACCTAAAAATTCTGACAAAATGAAAGCATTGATTGTGCAAGAATGGACTGCTATCAGTCAGGATTTGGTCCAGAAGTTGATTGAGAGCATGCCAGGGAGAATTGCAGAGGTCCTGAAGAAGAAGGGTCAACACTGCAAATATTGACTTGCTGCATTAACTCATTCTAACTGTCAATATAAGCTTTTGTTACTCATATGTTTACAATTATTATATTTCTGTCTGTGATAAAAACATCTGTCAAACACACATAAAAACCAGAGGGCAGCAGATCATGTGAAAATATAATATTTGTGTCATTCTCAAAACTTTTGGCCATGACTGTATATATAGGATATCGTACAATATGATACATGGCAGGTGAGTGTCCTGTTACAGATTTTATATTAAATGCAAATTGTCTCTCCAGACAGGAAGAGGACTAGAACTCTAGTGCCACCTATATTCTGTCCCCTTCTAGATACGACTTTAAACACAATGCATAAGTATCTATATCACAACTCTCTAAACAAACTTGACAATAAGTAATTATTCATTACGGAGCTTAGAACATATATTAGCATCCTCTATCGTTAACAATGTGTCCACCTTTACCGTTTCTCAAGTTTTCATAAAGACTTCAATCCTCATGCCATGCTGGTAAAATGTATTGACAGGCTGCAGTTCCCATCACAAACACTGGGTGGCCACATATAAACAAATAAATGAATCATCTCCCAACGGAGTATCACAAAATGTTTTTTTTTTTTGCTAAGCTGATCATCTCTTGCACTCATCTTGAAATATGTCTAACCAAGATTTAAAGTAAATAACAAAACTCACATTGTCATTAAACAAAATATTTTAGATCTTGTGCATTCTCTAAAAAAATGAAAGCATAAGAAATGAATAAAGAGGGTTTCCACTTTAGACAACACCTTTTGCAAAAAAGTTAAGTGTTGGAGGAATATACTTTTGGGCGCCCAGCAACTAGCTGATATTTTTTTCTTCTGAAAATAATAGCCATGATATAAACCTACTTGAACCATACCTTAATGTATATATCCCACCAGTGTCACATTTTTCGGTTGTGCGACACGAGCCCTCAGATTTTCCCAACCAGCAAACATATCAACTATCATCCCAGTCACTTCCAATACTGATCACCCACCCACCTTCTCACTGCCTCAGAAACACAGAAGAACCAGCACATGCCAATCAACTTTATTCTTCAAAGTGCTTTTAAGAAATATGAAATCTGCATTTTATGTAAGTGTAGGTGTCCTTAGTGTCTAGTAGTAGTGACATGGCTTTTCTTTACAGTAGATGCAAGATGGCAAAAAGATACGCTAGTCATTTTATATGCACTCAGAAAAAAGTCTAAGATATGCGGAAACAAGGATAATGCAGAAGCAAACAGCATTTATGGCTTATACAGAGTTCACTATTTTCAGGATAAAATTGCAGACTTTTTGTTAATAGATGAAATTCTTTCACATTGACCATACAGCTACATGACCTATACATTTAAATAGTCACATTAATAATGCAATAATAGAACATCTCATAAAAGAGCACACTTGGTGACCCCACATCTAAAGACATCTTGTTTAAGGAGAGAACAAAAGAAAAAGCATTAAAGCATTAAAAATTTAGGGTCAAAATGGCCACAGCAGGATTCAGTTTCTTGAAAGCAAAGTAAAACTATATCAGGAAAATACTATATAAAACTAAATTACAGAATGTTTTGTTCAATATTGTTGATAATATATTTGAATTTATATACTTAAAACTTAAAATAGCAAAAGTATTCAGTTCCTACCTGGGCTGAAAGCTTAGACTACCATCATTTGCCTCAGTTAATTTTACGTAAGTCAAATTTCCACTCGTCTGTACAGTAGATGTTGTTTTCACATTCCTGCAAAGAAGTGGTCATTTTGTCAACCCAATCTGAAAATTTTAATAATAATAATAATAATAAATCCACAAATTAATTTAAAAACATTTATCTATTTTTGCAGTAAACTTTTTTTTCGAAGTTAGAGATTAGTGAGTGGCTTCTTAATGAATCATATTCGTTATGAATTTCAAGAAAAATTTGGATTCTCCAGAACCCAAAATTTTTAAGATTTGATTTGTGCAAAGTCCAGAAAAATGGACGCCAATATGGTGCTTTGTGGAGAAGAGCAAAAAAGCAAAGAAGCTCGGAAACAGAAAATGGTAGACGGTAGATGACCGAAAAGAGAAGATAGAAACAGAGTAACCTATAGAATAACCTTTGTGAGAAGTAGAGGTATGGGGAGGAACAAGGAGTGGTGAGTATTAGAGATTTTTTAATCCCTCCCCCAACTGGTTCTGTTCTCACTAAACTTATTTGATGAAAATTGAAATTTCTGGGTCAAATTTAAGCAAATCAACCCAATTTGAATATCATCAAATTTGCTTGTCTCTATTAGAAAAATATTTAGAGTTGAGAGTCCTCAGTGGTTGATACCTTTTACATCTTTACTTGTCTCTATTAGATGGTCATGGATGCCATCTAAGAAGTCAACTTCCATGAACATCATTTATCTTAAGGGAAAGAGAAATGCACAAAAAGTGGCCAAGTCTCAATTCATTTGAATAAAGAAAACAGTCACTTGAATATTTTTCTACTAAAAAATGACTGTCCATGGGATACTGATCAGGCATTTATTCCATAACTGTGTCAGATGGGAATATCCTTTATAACCTAATCCAAAAGACAGTTTAGCCGAGGAGCAGAAGAAAAAGCAATCTGCAAGGCAGAGAATACATAACTGAATTAAGTAAAAAATAAAAAAGGAAACTAAAAAAAGCATGTGATAGGAGGAATTGTATCAATGGTTCCACTTCAAGGCACCAAATCTTCAAATTGCTCCTGGTACCATCAGTACAACCAAAAGCTTTTCATTCACCATAGACTATGACTATTTTTTTTAAACTTACCTAAAATCAACAGTGGAATTTTTTTTTTAAACCTAAGACCAACAGGGCTGCCTTCAAAAATGATATTTCCCAATAGTTTATCAATTCTTGAGAAGTGAGGCGGTTTGCTGAGCAAAGCGTCATGGTAAAGGCATAAGGCTTCAATGGAAACTCATGGACTCTATACTTTTATGTTAATATTAAAATGTTGATGTCCTGTGTTGTCCAAACAGAATTGATGCCTGAATTTAACAGCTACATCTGTATACCTCTGCATACCTTATTCTTTAATCCTTACATTATTTCCCTTAGGTAGATGTCTATGAGTACGTAGAGGAATGATGGACTTCCTATAAAACATTTATGTAAGTCCACATGTGTGGGCATAGGTGCATTAGCATTATTAGCAATATATGATGGCTCACAGGTACGTGTAGGCTACAAGGTCTGGAGTAGTGTCACTTTCACTGTTTAAATAACCGAAGTTTAACTAGTGTTATAATTATGCTGAATTATTTCTACAGTCGCTTTATACACTATTTTCTATGACTAGAAAGGTGAGTAACTCCGTAAATACTTTAATTGCTTTACAGATTTTTGATTTATATTGTGTTGTCATATGCATTCATGAATAATGTTCATTTAAAATGTTTGCTAAATTCTTGTCAACAGAGACCAATGCTTTATGTGGAATCAAATGGCTGCTGTACAAAAAGAACCAAGCTTTTTAATTTCAAGGACAGCCAGCAGAATTTTAAAAGCAGCTATATAAACGAATTGCGAAAACAATGTGAAGTAAGTAATTATCAGTATGAAACCAGTAATACAAAGTATTTACAAAGTTACTTAGTATTTTATGTAGATTTCAACTGTGTCAGATAGTTGGAAGCAGAAAATACCTTAAAGACTATGACTAGAGATGATAGAATTTTTTAAAATTCCACAAATTTAAAAAAACAAGAAAAGATTTGTTCAGAATTGATTTGCTGCAAATCACAATACTGCAAAGCCTCCAATTTCCCTTAAAAGGCCTGTGTAACACTCTGTGATCTTATATAATTGTATCCAAACCCTTTCAAGCTTTTTAAATCAAACACAGTCTTAGTAATGACAAAGAGACCTCATCTTAGAAATGGATGGTAACTAGTAGTAGCCAATAGCCTATTTAAAAACACAGCATTGACAGATTTTTATTTTATTTTTTTAATAAAAAAGGTTAAAAAATTATCCCTCTTAATCATTTGTGATAAGACAGATCGTTCTCTGCAGAATGCTGACTGATGGTGTCACTGTCAGAGGTAACATTATCCTGCTGTGACTGAGATATATTCCATAATGCCTTCCACTTACTACACACTAATACGGTTTCTAATTGTGGCTTGTATTAGTACTTCTGCCTAGAATGCAAGTGCCATTGGTGGCAATTCTTCTGCTGCTACCGGCTCTCATATTCTTAGCCGTGGTATGTTTTTTATTTTTTTTATACTACCCCATCCATTGCAAATGCTACTTTTTCTTTTACCATAACTTTATTCAACACTACAATTTATTTTTTACAATTGTCAACCCCAATTATTCAACCCTTGCCATAAAAGATTGTAGCAAGAAATGCAAGGTACATAGGTATACCCACAGGAGGCAAAATGTAGCAATGGTCTCAGTATAGCTGTGATGTGAATGCTTGTCATACTGGACAAGTAAAAAGTATAAAAAAACAGTAATCCACAGTCAAATGTGTGCATTTAAAAAAAATAATTTACTCCATAATGAAATGACAACAAAAACTAAGTAGGAGCAAGGCAAAAAAAAGTCAGCTCCTGTAACAGAGTGCTGTATTGGTATGGCATGTACAGATGTAAAATTTTAAAAGTAAATCAAAAGTAAAAAAATGTCCTCTTGTATACACGTTTTGTCAGGTAGATGGTCCAAGTTAAATATATGGGTTTTGGGAAAAAAATGTTTGTACTTTTAAAAGAGAAATATTCTTCTCTTTACAAAAAGTACTGCATAATATAAAAATTCAGTCCTGCCACTTGTGATTAGCAAGCACACTGTCTCTGACACTAATTTCAAATGTTCCTTCTGTAAAAAAATATTGTGCTGCCTTGCTGCTGTTACCTAGTGCCTTATGAATCAAGAAAAGACTGCGTAATTATAATTCAAATGTAGTAGGACAGATACCTTACACGCTATATTCCTAATTAATTAAACTGAGTATGACACTTTTGCTGCTCACACCTCTTAGTCTCAATCCCAATATCTTTCACTCCCTCAATTGAATCTCTATTATTCACAAGCTAATCATTTTCTTCACTGCTGCAGTTGTTCAATATTTCAGAGCTTTCTCTTCCTGTCTCTATTGATGAGTTGTGACCTTTGACTATTCTAAATCAACATAAACAGGTGGCTGCATTCTCTGCCTAGGCTTGTATACTGGCTTTGATAGTCCTTCTTGATTTTACTGCACTACACCATGAGATGTGATAGCTGTTAGGCATTATGGGGAAGCCTGTGCAATTGAGACTGAGGTCATGTTAGCCTTCTGTGACTGATTCAATCTTCTCCCACATGTAAAAAGTCAGTGGGAAAATTTTTAATGGTGTTTTGCTCAAATTAAACTACAAATTGTTTGAATTCACAGAGACCTGCAAATGTCATAAAATTTATCTCAAATTTGAAACCAATAACTTGATTTGCTCATATCTAACTTGGACTACATAGTATAACTAATATGAAACAAAAATTAAGTAACATGATATAGTTTATAAAAAATGATCCATCTTTTTGGAATGCATAGCTACTATACAGAAGTTATTAATATCAGCCCACAGCTGTCTGTTTAGCCTTTGCTGGTTTGAATCCACCCATAAATTTACAAGAAGTAAAGGCTAAGCAAACAGCTGTAAGCTATTATTAATAGCCTGGGACTCTTTGGGATATTGCACCTTTTCTCAGAGTATTAACATCAGACCCCAGATGTGGGCTTTTCTTCTGCTGATTATGAACATTTCATGGGAGCCCACACCATTTTTTTATTTAATACTTTATTTTACACATGAGGTACACAATGGGCGCTGAATACAAACCCTAACATTGTCGCTTGGTTGAGCTAATTACAGGGAGAACAAGAAACAATGATGAGAGTTGGCTTCAGCAGCCGGTGCCTGGGATCAGCACAAACTCTACTGCTTTGCCCAGGTGCCGGTATATGTCACTCGTGCACACGGATGTAAAAAATGGACACATGGACAGCAAAAGGACATCATACGGATCTCACATAAGTACTATGGATGGCACACGGACCATGGATCTCACTAGTACTAGCTTTTCCTATACAGGAATCACCTGGAGGCCTAATACACACATTTTTAAAAAAATCTTGTTTTCCATTACAAAGGATGCTCATGCCTTTAAGAACAGTTGTTCCATTCTTATTATGAAAGTAAAAGGTTCTGAGAAATAGCAAATGGTTAAAGGCATGACAGCTTGAGACATAACAGCTCAGTAATCAACTATTTTTACATTTTTTACAATGATTGTCATAAAGAAACAGACAGACTAATAGGAACATAATAATGGTAAACTGAATTGATGAAAAGCGTAGGGCTCATGTAGGGATGTTGTGACAAGGCTAATTCTAAGTTAGAAATATTGCTTCCTTCTGGCAAATTTAAGTCACACAGCTATCTTCGCCTTATTTGATTCAGGTAGCCTAGATAGGGAGTTATTAGTGAGCACTGAATCAATACAGCATAAGCCCACTGGATATAGGGATATTTTCAATTGAAGTCCCCAAATCCATTTTAACAAATATTCTCTGTTTACTTATACTTTCTATCTATTTTAATGTAAAAAAAAAATATTTTTTTCATAAAATTATTGATGATGAAATCTACTGATTATCCATTTTAGTTTGTACATCAATCTAAATTTATTTTTTTTTATGGCCAATTTTGCAGAATGCCATTTAACACTTGAACAATGGGTTTAACCCTTTCACCACCTTGCAATTTTTGTTTTCTCATATTATTCCTAAAGACGTTTTTTAATTTTTCCATTAATATAACTGTACAATGTTTTTTTTTTTTTTTTTTTTTTTGCAAAATGAGTTGTACTTTTGAATGACACCATTAATTTTATCATGTGATGCACTGGAAAGTGGGAAAAAAAATTCCAAGTGCATTGAAATTGCAAAAAAAAGTGCAATTCCCCAATTGTTGGGGGGTTTTATAATTTAAAGAAAAATAAGGTGCGCTATCCAACTCCTGATAAAAAATAGTTGAAGACTTTATTCCATATGAAAGGTAAAAATTAGTATACAAGGCAGAGTGTTCAAAAAGTGACGCATTTTGAACATGCACATCCGTTCTTTGTCAAAACTTTGACAAAGAACGTTGGTGAACATTCGAAACATGCCGCTTTTTGTACCCTCTGCCTTGGATACTAATTTTTAACTTTTATATAGTGTAAAGTCTTTAACAATTTTTTACCAGGAGCTGGATAACTCAAATTTTGTTTTCCATTTACATGCACGATTGGTGAGATCGAGGTTTCTGTGCAGACTGGACTATCTTCATTGGTGAGCCAACAAACACCCTTTCTCTTTTTGGTTTTATTATTTACCATGTTCTCTATATGGTAAAACTGACCTGGCGATATGATTCTCCAGGTCAGTATGAGCGTGCAGATAATAAACATGTATAGATTTTTTATTAAAGTCGTGAAAAAAATGTATGTCTTTTTTTATTTGCTCCTAAGAACTTGTGGGGGTATCACAACACATTACTAGACCTGTTGTGAGCATGTTGGAAATGACTTCTGAGTTGGGGCTCCCTCTGGTGGTTGCTGGTATTGAACCAGTGTTGAATAGTAGAAGTCCATCACCTGCGAGCGATGACTGGCAATCGGGAGAGATGGACTGAGCTGATATAAGTGAACTGCCTTCCCATGATCCTTGCCGGTGATC
>VIAB01004586.1:120244-131367 GCA_009801035.1 Oophaga pumilio | reverse complement strand
CAGTGGTGGTCCTGGGGGGCAGGAGTGATAATGTGTGATGATGGTAGCGGTGGTCCGTTATGTGGCTGTCAGATTTATACATGTACAGAGCTGTGAATAAACCCCTCCCGCCCCCATTCCCTACAGCTACAGTGATGTTTGTTCACCGCTGCTCCCCTCTTTGTTGATTGGCGGCAGCGGTGGCATCTTGTGTAACCACAGATGTAGACGGCATAAGCTGCTGAGGCCGGTGATTGGCTGCAGTGGTTATGAGAACTTGTTGATGTGACAGGAGCAGGGTCAGAGCGGCATCACCGGACCCCTGGGAGATGAGGAGAAGCTCAGTGTATTTTATCACTCTGATACCCTATGGACATATAACATCCTTTAAAGGCGTTTTCTCATAATTTGGTTATAGTCAAACAATTTCGTAATTTCCCTTCTAATTTTATAGTGTACTGCTCGTTGCTTAGGTTACCGGCCACCGTCTCAGAGGTGGTTGGTTTCTTAGGCAGCAAGTCTGTGCTCTGAAGCTGGTCGGATCTCAGTAGATTCAGTGTCCCTGCGCTTCTCAAATGCCGCAGAGACAAAGGTGCTTCTGCTCACCTCAAGGGAGATCACACATTTGGGCCACTCAGCCGTGTCCTCGTCCCCCATAATTGTCAATTGTTTCTGGGAATCTCGCAGACGAGAAGGGGGCGCTGTGCTGAAGAAAGAAGACGAGCAGAAATGTTTAAGGGAGAAAATATTTAATATGATTTTTTTTTTTTTTATGTTAATATCAAAGTTGCACTTCTAGAAGTAATAATGTTGATATTGCGCTACTGGATCTGACGCAATCGTTCGTCTGTTCTCCCCTATTTACACACTTCAACACTTATTTTTAAAAGTTCCTTTAGTTAATTCTCTTACTGATGTTGCGGTTGGGGCCGTTATGGGTGAAAAGGAGCAGAAAATTGATGTCACAATCAGACCTGTACTGAGTCTAGTCAGACCCAACAGTTTTTTGACACGACAGCTGCCTTGCTGTATACACAATGCTCGCTGAACGCTGGGTATGGAGGGCTGTGTGTTCTCTTCTGGACATGTAGCCAGGCATCCGACCCCTGGCTGTGTGATTTTGCTTGCAGTTTTTCTGTTTTTACAATGCTGATGCCCCTTGACAGCTTTAAACGGAACTTATTGGAATGATTTTTTGCATGTCTAGAATAGAGATGTAACTGCGTATGTGCTTGTGCCAGAATAAAAATTCTACCTGTTTTTATAGAGCTTAGATGTGCTAGTCTTGAGAAGCGTAGTGTAGAAGTCATAAAAAGAAGTGCAGTTGAGGAGTGGTCAGTGCACTTAAACTGCTGCTTCCAAGTGCATTGACACACCCCAATGCACTTCCAGCTTGATTTGCTTATGGCTTCTACACCACTGGAAAGTTGAATCTCTGCAAAAAAAAAAATAATTTTTGTTGGGGGCTTCTTGATTCTTTCTCTCCACAGCAGACACCAGGGAGAAAATAAAGGGGCTCTCCAGTGAAGAGAAGTTATCACCATAAGTTATATATCGGTTCCAGTCCAACCACTGAGACCCGCACCGATCAGCAGCACAGATAGAACACTTTACAGTCATGGGCAAAAGTTTTGAGAATGACACAAATATTAATTTTTACAAAGTCTACTGCTTCACTTTTTCTAATGGCAATTTGCATATACTCCAGAATGTTATAAAGAGTGATCAGCTTAACAGCAATTACTTGCAAAGTCAATATTTGGCTAGAAAATGAACTTTATCTCCCAAAACACATTTCAACATCATTGCAGCCCTGCCTTAAAAGGACCAGCTAACCTCTTTTCAGTGATTGCTCCATTAACACAGGTGTGGGTGTTGATGAGGACATGGCTGGAGATCAATCTGTCATGATTAAGTAAGAATGACACCACTGGACACTTTAAAAGGAGGCTGGTGCTTGGCATCATTGTTTCTCTTCTGTTAACCATGGTTATCTCTAAAGAAACACGTGCAGTCATCATTGCAATGCACAAAAATGGCCTAACAGGGAAGAGTATCGCAGCTAGAAAGATTGCACCTCAGTCAACAATCTATCGCATCATCAAGAACTTCAAGGAGAGAGGTTCCATTGTTGCCAAAAAGGTTTCAGGGTGCCCAAGAAAGACCAGCAAGCGCCAGGACCGTCTCTTAAAAGTGTTTCATCTGCGGGATCGGGCTACCAGCAGTGCAGAGCTTGCTCAGGAATGGCAGCAGGCAGGTGTGAGTGCATCTGCATGCACTGTGAGGCAGAGACTCTTGGAGCAAGGCCTGGTCTCAAGGAGGGCAGCAAAGAAGCCACTTCTCTCCAGAAAAAACATCATGGACAGACTGATATTCTGCAAAAGGTACAGGCAGTGGACTGCTGAGGACTGGGGTAAAGTTATTTTCTCTGATGAATCCCCTTTTAGATTGTTTGGGACATCAGGAAAACGCCTCATTCGGAGAAGACAAGGTGAGCGCTACCACCAGTCTTGTCTCATGCCAACTGTTAAGCATCCTGAAACCATTCATGTGTGGGGTTGCTTCTCAGCCAAGGGAATCGGCTCTCTCACAGTCTTGCCTAAAAACACAGCCATGAATAAAGAATGGTACCAGAATGTCCTCCAAGAGCAACTTCTCCCAACCCTCCAAGAGCAGTTTGGCGATCAACAATGCCTTTTCCAGCATGATGGAGCACCTTGCCATAAAGCAAAGGTGATAACTAAATGGCTCAGGGAACAAAACATAGAGATTTTGGGTCCATGGCCTGGAAACTCCCCAGATCTTAATCCCATTGAGAACTTGTGGTCAATCATAAAGAGACGGGTGGACAAACAAAAACCTAAAAATTCTGACAAAATGAAAGCATTGATTGTGCAAGAATGGACTGCTATCAGTCAGGATTTGGTCCAGAAGTTGATTGAGAGCATGCCAGGGAGAATAGCAGAGGTCCTGAAGAAGAAGGGTCAACACTGCAAATATTAACTTGCTGCATTAACTCATTCTGTCAATATAAGCTTTTGTTACTCATATGTTTGCAATTATTATATTTTTGTCTGTGATAAAAACATCTGTCAAACACACATAAAAACCAGAGGGCAGCAGATCATGTGAAAATATAATATTTGTGTCATTCTCAAAACTTTTGGCCATGACTGTAGATGCCTAATGGTTGGGGAGATGTTCTTTTCCTGAAATTCTGTGCCCCTTTGTCTCCTCACGTACCTTTGATCATTGTGGCCAAAAAGTTCAATTTTAACCTCATCGGTCCACATGACTTGTTTCCAAAATGCATCAGGCTTGTTTAGATGTTCTTTTGCATACTTATGCTGATATTATGGTGAGAATGCAGGAGAGGTTTTCTTCTGATGACTTCCATGAAGGTCATATTTGTGAAGGTGCCTCTGAACAGTAGAACAATGTACCACAACTCTAGAGACTACTAAATCCTTCTGAAGGTCTTTTGCAGTCAAGGTGGGGGGGGTTCTGATTTGCCTCTATAGCAATCCTACGAGCGTCTCTCACTGAAATTTTGTTTTGTCTTTCAGAACTTATCTTGACCTCCGCTGTTCCTGTTATCTGAAATTTGTTAATTACATTTCAAACTGAGGAGAGGGCAACTTGAAAACGCTTTGCTGTCTTCTTATGGCCTTCTCCTTCTTTGTGGGCCTCCACCATTCCCAGAGTGCTAGGCAGCTGTTTAAAGAGCCCATGGCTGCTGTTCAAAGAGCCCATGGCTGCTGTTCTTTTTGGCTCAATTTTAGAGGAAGCTGGGTTTTTATGAAGCTAGGACATTTGCATCACCTGGTCTTTCCTAATGATGATAGTGAACAAGCCATAACCTTAATGGATTAATTAAGGTCTGAAACCTTGGTCAAAGTAATCTGAGCACACAAATTTACAAGGGTGCCCAAACTTTTGCATCGGCCCGTTTTCCTTTTTGCAATTTTAGGCCTGTTAAAGATCATTTCATCTTCAACTTGCTTAACCGTTGACAATAACAGTAATTTAAATGTACTTATTTTATTTATTTTTTGTTTGTTTGGCAGAAAGGAAAAATAAATACACACTTATAATAATCTGTAAATGTCACCTCACCAGTAAGCATAAAGCCTTAATCCCACCATATGTGGAGCGTCTAATGACTACACATGGTATTTGACTAGCACGAAGAACAAAAACGATTGAAATCCTTCCAACCCACGATCCTCAAGATCAATATCCTATTCGGGAGGAGCAGCTTCTCCTTCCCAACAAGATATTTGTCCAAATATTGTAGGGGGAATTGTGAAAATAGAGGAAAATCCGAGGCTAACCGTCATAAACTTAGCTGCTGTTTTTGATACTTCTGGTAGTTGACTTTGACACAGCTTTATTGATACAGTCATATGCGGATTATATGTGTTTTTTACCTGTGGATTTTCCACATCTGATGCATTTCTACCGTGGAAAATCTGCACATAAAGCTCAGTGTGCCCGCAAGAGAAATTGTCATGTTGCGGCTTTCATACACGCACCGCAGGTCAAGTTACCAGCATAAAAAAAACAAACAATGGGCATGAGATCTCTATAATTCACATCCACTTTGCTGAAACTTTAATAAGACCCTGTGTTTTTTGCACAGTGAAAATATCAAGCGCCAAAACCTCATCATGGGAACTTAGCCTTCTAATCTAGAGCTGCATTCACAATTCTGCTCAGCAGAGTCCCTGAACTCAGTGCGATGATTACTGTGAGTGTTCGGTCTCTAGGGTTTTTCGTAGTTTTAGTATTTCCTTTTTTATCATTTGTGCTTTGACAGCTGTCTCGGGAACCACTTACTTAATGAATGCAGTGTATCTGAAGGGCTGCAATGAATTCTGCCCTTGTTTCTGGATACCTGACTATCGGCTTTGTGATTCTTTTAGAAACTGTTATTCTGCAGCACCTTGGTTTTTAGGTTGCTGCAGCCCCTTAGTATCTTTAAGTACGGGATCTGATTATTAAAGTGTGTTGTTTTATGGGGTTTTTTTTTTGGTGTTTTTCTCATCTGCATGCAGGAAAAAAAACAAAAAACAAAACCTGTAAATATGTTGCAGCTTCAGTGTTTGAGTGGCATGGGTTAAAGTCTCATGAAATTTCCGGATTTACTTGCGGAGCACATTTTTTCAAGCCAAACAGAGGATGTATTCTTCTTGCTTGGATGTTTGCTTAATGCGGTGTTGGCAGAGAAGCATCCATTCATAAATCTATTGCAATGGTGGAAACAGTGTGCAAAATCTGCATACCACCAGTGCAAAAAAATGTTTATAGCATATCCACAGGATGAGACTCGCACCTACGTGAGAAGGAAGATGCTTTGACCCCCGGCCGATACTGCAGAGATAGATCGTTATGCCGGTGTCTGAATCCATTGGATACTCGAAGGGGTAGAATATTGGTGACCTAATCCTGAGGAGGTTGGCCGGCCTGATACCTGTCACTTTTCCCATCAGCTTGCTATTATCTCTGGCCGGTTGTAAACCTTGATAGGAGCTGCAATGCGAGGGCGAGACCCGCGCATATGAGGTTTGTTTATACGGCCTCATTTGGGAGGTCATGGTTATGTACTACTCTCTGCTGAAGGAAAGGGCATTTGGTGTCCTCACGAGGGTTAACCATTGACAAATACTTTAAAATGACCTAAGTTTGTATGGTTTCCCCAACTTGTATAGGAAAGGGGTTAACTTATTGATTACTGGGGCTTCGGCCGCTGAGTCCCCACTGATGTGTAGAAATGGACTCTGCTATGCCCCATCGGAATGGAGAGTCCCATAGACAGCGAGTTGAGGGGGTAGTAGAAAAAGGCAAGTTGACAGCACTCTCAGGAAGAGGGGCGCACGTACCAGATCCAAGGAACCAACTTGGAGAAGACGTATCCAGAACAAAGAGAACAGCGCTCCATCCAGGTGAGTAATGTAGAAAAAGCTTTATTTCAGGCCATCACAAAAACACAACGTTTCGACCTGAAAGGTCTTTGTCAAGTGTAGACTTGACAAAGACCTTTCAGGTCGAAACGTTGTGTTTTTGTGATGGCCTGAAATAAAGCTTTTTCTACATTACTCACCTGGATGGAGCGCTGTTCTCTTTGTTCTGGAAGCGAGTTGAGGGGGGTCTCAGCTAACGGACCCCTAGAGATCAGGAATAGTGATGAGCATGCTGGTATAGGGTGTTATCTGAGCATGCTCGTGTGCTAATAGAGTGTCTTCGGCGTGCTCGAAAAATATGTTCAAGTCCTGGCGGCTGCATGTGTTGTGGCAGTCGAGCAGCCGCTGGGACTTGAACAAGCATGCCAAAGTCACCGTTAGCACCCGAGCATGCTCAGATAACACCTTATCCCAGCACAATCGCTCATCACTAATCAGGAAGTTATTTCCTACTTGGGAAAGGGATAACTTGCAAACTTTGTACAAACTCTTTAAGAATTTGTGCCACTTTGCTTGGTTATCCTTTTGCACGATCCTTCCAAATGAATGCTGAAAACGGAAAAATGTTTGAAAAAGAAACAAAAGTCCTTCCTTTTTATGTTCTTTCTCCTCCTAAGCTATGTAATGCTATAAATATATATTTTCATAAAATATCCAGATCTGTTTTTTAATGGCAACTAATAATGTAAGTTTTGTTTGTGTCTTACAGCTGGCCCAGGACCGATGAACGCTCGTAAACGTCACGGTTCCCGAAACACTGAGAACGGAGTATACGTAGGACCCCCACAGACCCAGGTCCTGCCCTCCCAAGCTGCCCCAGAAGCTGTGCCTCCCCCTACTCTCGTCCCACCAGCCGATAACATGTCTTGCCGGGACCGCACCGCTGAGTTCATGTCTGCTTGCAAGTCATTGCGTGGACGCCAGGTTAGTGCTGAAATGAAAGGGAGAATAAATAAGTTGGGGGGTATTAATGGGCTTATCAGACTCCTCTTTTTTTTTCTTCTTTTAATAAGTAGTAATGATTTTGCATTGAAAGTGACCTCTGCGAGCATTGGCCACGTAGCCCCGGCCCTCATCTGTTTTCGAGTCTTGACAATAAATCAATTATTTTGATATACTTTTTTCTTTTTAGTTACATGCAGCTAAACTTTCTTTCCTTTCATTTACAGAATAGCGTACCGCTCTCCAACCCCTCTCTCACTGCTGTAAAACAGAGAAGTGAATTCACTCTTATGGCCAAGTAAGAAGAACTTATATATTTTTATGAACTTATGTCCTATGAACACCTCTGTGAACACAGTAAACTCTTACTAGAGAATTCAGTACTGGAGAAGAAGAAGCGCGAGAGGAGACGCTTTTGGGGAAAATTGATAAAAATTCTATGTTTTACTGGAATTGCATTTGTAGGGGGTTTTTTTTGTTTTTGGTTTGTTTTTTATTACAAACCCACAGTGCACTGGGAGGGAAAAAAGGGGGAGACGGCTAGATCTCTTCGAAGAAAAAAAACTGCATGTGTGAATCCAGTCTTGGATGCATTTTTACCTATGTTTTACTTTTTAATAAGTAGGCTACATCCACATTCAGGTAAAGGGAACCTGACCGCTGATACTTGCTGCCCAATCCACGGGAGCATGTATCGGGCACTGGCTGTATCATCTGCGTCTGGTATGTTTGACTCTGAAACGCTGCGGTGTTTCAGAGAATAATCATACTTTAAAAGTGATTGGGGATCAAGCATATTGGTGATTAGTTGGGCAGGCAGGTTCCTAATGGCTGCCCCCCCCGCCTACCAAATTTCTCCCTATGCGAGACCTGTCACTCCAGGGTGGAAGGCGAGGGGCAGTCACCAGCGATCTGCCTGTCTGATTTGTCTCCTGTGCGGCTCAGCGTTTGAGAGGCAGACATACCTGGCTGAGGTAATACAGCCATCGCCTGATACATGAAATGGGCGTTGTATATCCACTGTCAGGTTCCCTTTAAAATTATGAATGCAATAACAATGTATATGTGGAAAGTCCACTCTTTTCTTTACTCCTTTTGGGTCAGAATTTCTCCTTTTCTTTGTCAACCCTGAGCAGAGATATTGTTTGATGCTTTGATCTGAAGTCTCTGTCAAAAAAGAAAAAAAAATACATTAGGGTTGTGCTGTCAGATGTACGTAGAGTAAAGCTTTCGGTTACAACGAGTTCACCTTATTCTGTTTTGCAGACGCATCGGGAAGGACCTTAGCAACACATTTACTAAACTGGAAAAGTTGACGATACGTAAGTACAGGGCATTCATAAATGGATCTTGTGCAAGTGTTTAATTGTCATTAACATTGGGGGGCTAAAAGGTATCTTTCAGTTTGGGGGCACAATGCCTAGTAATGTACTTTCTGCAAAACCTTTCCTAGCAGAATTACTCCAGATCCTTGCTAGAGAGGTCCAAAGCAAGGAATAAGGAAAACCGTAGTCTGCAATGTTCTAAGGGCGACCGTGAAGTATAATTTCTAGATCCCTTCCATAATGGGATTTTTTTTTTTATATAAAGCATACTGATCACTAACCCTTTCCAACATACATGTAACATTCAAGTACAGTTCTATGGAGTGGACTTAGGAGTTCGCTCTGTACAGTGTGGGTGCTGGCTGTGTTATACGGCTGACACCCAACCTGGTGCTGATTGCAGCAACAAGCCCATTGGCTAGCGATTTCGACTTGGGGCCCTTGGTGCTGAGGGGCCTGACTGAAGTTCCTCATCTGCCTGTGTTATATACCTGAGATCCATAAATGGGCAATATATTGTCATAGAGGAACTTAAATACAATTCCTATGGGAGGGAATAGTTTAAGAAATATGTATAAATTAAAAAAAATAATAATTATATACTGTATATTTTAATTTTGTTTTAAAAATGTCTGCAAGTTTAAAAAAATAAATGATTTTTTTTTTTAAATTTGTGAACATTTTTAAACTCTTCCGCCCCCCTCACCACCCCAACAATGTTATTTCATATATCAAATAAAAATGTAATCAACTCCATTTCATATTTTGCAAATAAAACCATCTACAAAAAAATACATATTTGGCATTGCTGAGTCTGTAAAGGCTTGGACTGTTAAAGCCAAAGTTGTTGTTTTTTTGTTTTTTGTTATCCCATTCTTGCAGGCGAACGTCACACTTTGTTCTCACTTTGTTTTAAAATGTAAAATCGCCCCTAGTTTTTAGAATGAACCTTACTGATATTGTCTCTCCAAAAATATTCTTTTTGGTTGCAGAAAACTTAAACGTTTTATTTTCTTCATAGTGGCTAAAAGGAAGTCTCTTTTTGATGACAAAGCTGTAGAAATTGAGGAACTAACATATATAATTAAGCAAGTAAGTGTCTGAACATACAATTTCTCTTTAGTTACTCTACATAACACGTGCTTTTGTTTCTTTGTTTTATGTTTAATTCGTGGATTATTTCTATGTATCCACAGGACATTAATAGTTTAAATCAACAAATTGCCCAGTTACAGTCCTTTGTGAGAGCCAGGGGCAGCCAGAGCGGACGGCATCTCCAGACTCATTCGAATACTGTGGTGGTCTCCCTTCAGGTGAGGTGGTCATTTACTAGCTTTGACCAAATGCCACAGTACTAATGTGCATCTCCCGGTGGATAGTATTCTTTTATTTAAAAAAACAAAAACAAAACGTTACATCTTATGCGCATAAGCACAAACACTTAATCTTTCCCTCTATGTGTTTAAAGGGACTCTGTCATCAGGTTTTTGCCACCTAATCTGAGAACAACATAATGTAGAGACAGAGACCCTGATTCCAGCGATGTGTCACTTACTGGGTTGCTTGCTATAGTTTTGATAAACACATTTTATCAGCAGGAGATTATCACTAGAGGACTAGTAAACTTGCTGCCATGTAGTCCTCCATTTTCATGATCTCTGTATAACCCCCACCGCCAACACTCATCTGACTTCTTTCTGACTTTGCACAGTGAACACAGAAAGTTGCCAATCAGTGGTATGGGCGTGGTTATACAGAGCTCAGCATTCAGAGCACTGCTAGATCTGCAGCAGATAACTGATTTTCACCAAAACGGTAGCAAGCAGCCCAGTAATTGATACATTGCTGGATTCAGGGGTTCTGTCTCTACATTATGCTGCTCTAGATGGTAGCAAAGACCTGGTGACAGGTGACAGGATTCCCTTTAAAACAGGGGTGGGGAATCACTTTCTGCCAAGGTCTATTTGGATATTTATATCATCCTTCGGGGGCCATACAAACTCTGCCCACAAAGTACATCCTGACTCTGGCACTGGTGTCAGGACGTAATCTTTCATTGCTTGCCCTTCAGTGTTCTGTAGTGAACACTACGTGTGTGTGTGCTTACAGAGCAAGAAGAAATTAATGAACTGGTGGCGATCGAAATACAGCTCCCTGCCAAAGCACAGCAGTCCCTGAGAATCTGCCCGGGGGCCGGATAAAAGGTCATCGAGGGCCGTAAATGGCCCTGGGGCCTGAGGTTCCACACCCCTGCTTTAAAAGATACCAGCAGAGATAAGGAGCGGATCAGAAAGAAAAACATCCATGTCAAAGAGTAGATGTGAAGTGCAGGCAGAAGTCGGCAGGTCTATCAGTATAGAGGGAACGTAACACACACCCATGGAAGAGTCTGCAGGAGGGGTAATGGCACACTCCTCAGCATCACTTTCTGTATACACAAGGAAAAAGTTCTCCCTCGTGGCTGTAGAAGCCAATGCAGTCAAGGAATGAAGCTGTGCTCGTACAGGAGAGCTAGCAAAGGCGGCAGCACAGTCAAGGAATGAAGCTGTGCTCGTACAGGAGAGCTAGCAAAGGTGGCAGCACAGTCATGGAATGAAGCTCGTACAGGAGAGCTAGCAAAGGCGGCAGCGCAGTCAAGGAATGAAGCTGTGCTCATACAGGAGAGCTAGCAAAGGTGGCAGCACAGTAAAGGAATTAAGCTGTGTTCGTACAGGAGAACTAGCAAAGGCAGCAGCGCAGTCAAGGAATGAAGCTGTTCTTGTACAGGAGAGCTAGCAAAGGCAGCAGCGCAGTCAAGGAATGAAGCTGTGCTCGTACAGGAGAGCTAGCAAAGGCAGCAGCACAGTCAAGGAATAAAGCTGCTCGTACAAGAGAGCTAGCAAAGGCGGCAGCACAGTCAAGGAATAAAGCTGTT
>VIAB01004586.1:48631-61057 GCA_009801035.1 Oophaga pumilio | reverse complement strand
AACCCCCCACAAGTGACACCATTTTGGAAGCTAGACCCCTTAAGTAAATTATCTAGATGTGTGAAGAGCACTTTGAACCCCCAAGTGCTTCACAGAAGTTTATAACACAGAGCCGTGAAATAAATCATTTTTTCTCCATCGCTTCATTGGGGGACACAGGACCATGGGTGTTATGCTGCTGGCACTAGGAGGACACTAAGCAAATACACAAAAAAGGTTAACTCCTCCTTCTGTAGTATACACCCTCTGCTGGCTCTATCCTGAACCAGTTCTTACTTAGTGTCTGTAGGAGGCACTAGGGTCTGGCTTCAGACCCCAACTTTATTTTATTTTTCATCTATATTTTTTACTTTTTACTTGGATTGATCAGGCGACGGGGCCTTTCAAGGTCCCGATCTCCCAAAATCATCAACAGGCGGGAACGCGGAGTGTCGCCTACCCGTACCCCCTCCTGCAACCTTTACATCTGCCTGTGCTCTCATTAGGGGCGATGGATCCTTTAATGGGTCCGATCTCCCCACACCGACAACGGACGGGAACATGGTGTGTCATCCCAACGTACCCCCTTCCGGAGCCAGGCCTTCAGCCTGCTACAGTCCCTGGACGCCTACCCTGCTTCACATGAAGAGGCTCCCCTGCGGCATGTATGGGACCCCACTGCACCACCACTGTATGAAAGCGGCTGGTGCCAGGAGGCAAAGAGCCCTCTCCACCTCCCTATCAAAGGGTTGGTAGATTGAGGAAGAAAGGAGTGGACCAGATCCTCCTTTTGCGGCCAAGCAGCACTCCCGACTCTGCTACATCTCAAGTGGAGCACTGCAGAGTGAGTACAGCAGCGGGGGTGAGGGCTCTTTCCCTCCCTCCCCGGTGTTCGGTGTTAGTGTCTGTGCCCCTGGGGGGATAGAACGCCCGATTCCTGCTCGTCTTTAGCGGTTGCCAGGACAGGGCAACCGTTTCCTTGCTACAGCCCAAACCTCGCAGCCGTTACCTCCACCGCGGCGGCCCAGGATCAGATGCAACCGCAGCTCTACAGTCGCTGGCCGCGATCGTCCCCTGCCGTGGACCCATCCATATCGAGGCTTGCTTCAAAAACTCTCCTCTCTCTGTCTGACGGATCTTCCATCAAAAATCCCACTGATCGCCAGATTGACAACCTGGCAAGGTCAGTCTTCGAGGCTGCTGGAGCAACACTTTTCCCCTCCTTTGCCACCACTTGGGTAGCCAGAGCGATAGTAGCCTGGGCAGAGGCCCTAGCTGGTATCAGTCGGGACAATAGCCTACCTCCCGAGGTATACAGTCTCGCCTACCAGATCGCCCGGGCCGGGGATTACGTTGTCCATGCCTCCCTAGATGCGGCTAATTGCTCTGCACAGGCAGCCGCAAACGCAGTTACCATCAGAAGAGCCCTTTGGCTCCGAGAATGGCGGGCAGACTCCGCTTCAAAGAAATCTTTGACTTCTCTGCCATATCAAAGCGGGCGCTTGTTCGGAGAGAAGCTAGATCAGATTATCTCGGATGCTACTGGGGGAAAAAGTAAATTTCTCCCTCAACGTAGATCTACTCGGCCTTTCGGAACCAATCCCAGGTTCGCTCTCGACCTTTTCGCGGTTCCACAAACTGGTCTTCCTCAGCCGTCTCCTCTGGCTCAGCCCGTCCCCCACGCAGGGACAGGGGTTCGCATCCTTCGTTCAAACCATCTAACTCCTGGAGAAACAGATCTCCCCGGTCCAGACCCAAGGGCACCCCATCCCGCAAGTTCTCTTCCCAATTACTCCTTGCTATGTCCGGAGGACAGGGTAGGCGGACGTCTACTCTTGTTTCGTCAAGTCTGGCTTGCGGTTGTCCACGACCAATTGGTCAGGGACCTCGTGTCCTTCGGATACAAAATCGAATTCGAGCCCCCTTCCCCCCCCGCCAACGTGTTTTTTCCAGTCTTGTATTCCAAGAACAAAGGCGCTGGCAGCCCCTTTTTATCAGGCCATACATGCCCTCCGCAAAAGCGCAGTCATCGTTTCAGTTCCTCCCACGGAAAGGTTCAAAGGTTTTTACTCAAACCTGTTCGTGGTCCCAAAAAAGGACAGGACCATGCGCCCCATCCTAGATCTAAAGCTGTTGAACAAGTTTGGCAGAGTACGCCACTTCAGGATGGAATCCCTCCATTCAGTCATCGCCACTGTAGAAGAAGGGGAATACCTTGCGTCCATCGACATCAAGGACGCATATCTCCACATCCCGATCTTCCTAAGTCACCAAAGATTTCTACGCTTTGCGATCGGAGACTAACAGTTTCAATTCACTGCTCTGCCCTTCGGTCTTGCCACCGCCCCCAGAATGTTCACAAAGGTCATGGCGGCTGTCATGTCCATCCTACACTCTCAGGACGTGGTGATTCTACCCTAACTGGACGATCTTCTCGTCAAGGGCCCGTCCTATCGGGCTTGTGCAGAGAGCGTCAGTGTCGCCATCGACACTGTCTCGCCTAGGGTGGCTAGTGAACCTAGAAAAATCCTCCCCAGTCCCATCCCAGCAAATTCCCTTTTTGGGGATGATCCTGGACACTTCCCGAGGGTTGGTAATTCTCCCTCCAGAAAAGATATCCTCTCTGTCCCGGGGAGTCCAGCTTCTAATTGTTGCCAGGTCTCACTCCCTGCGGTTCGCCATGCAGGTCTTGGGAAAGATGGTAGCATCCATCGAGGCAGTGCCGTTTGCCCAATTTCACCTCCGTCCCTTCCAGCAGGTGTTTATTTCAGCCTGGGACAAGAATCCAGCCTCCCTGGGTAACCGTTTTCATCTGACAGCCAGGATCAGACAGTCTCTCAAGTGGTGGACGGTAACGTCACTGGATCAGGGAAGATTCTTTCTCCCTGTACACTGGCTAGTGACCACCGACGCCAGTGTCCTCGGATGGGGAGCGATCTTTCATCACCATACTGCTCAGGGACGTTGGTCAACTCAGGAAACCAACCTCCCAATCAATATCCTCGAGATCCGTGCTATATGGCTAGCTCTTCATCATTTCCATCACCTCTTAGCAGGATGTCCAATCAGAATCCAATCAGACAACGCCACGGCCGTGGCATACATCAATCGCCAGGGAGGCACAAGAAGCAGAAGAGCGATGCTCGAAGTGACGCACATTCGGCAATGTGCCGAGACAAACCACTCTCTCATCTCTGCAGTTCATATTCCGGGCGTGGAGAACTGGGCGGCGGACTTTCTCAGCCGCCAGGGCATAGCCTCGGGAGAGTGGTCTCTTCATCCGGAAGTCTTCCTTCAGATTTGCCAGCATTGGGGCACTCCGGATGTGGACCTCGTGGCCTCCAGAACGAACGCCAAGGTTCCAGCATTCGTAGCCAGGTCTCGCGACCCATTAGCCGTCGGCTCGGATGCGCTAGTACTGCCATGGAGCAAATTCCGTCTCCCCTACATCTTTCCTCCACTCCCGCTAATCCCACGAGTCATCCGGAAAATCAAAGTGGAGTGCATTCCGGTAATCCTCGTCGCTCCAGACTGGCTGCGCCGAGCTTGGTATGCGGAGCTGGTACATCTAGTCGCCGACGTCCCCTGGCAGTTACCGAACCGTCCAGACCTCCTCTCTGTGACCCATTTACCACCAGAACTCGAGAGTGCTGAGTTTAACGGCCTGGCCATTGAATCCTGGATCCTAGCCCAGGCCGGGTTCTCACGGCGAGTGGTTTCTACCGTGATCAACGCTAGAAATCCCGCTTCCATTCGCATTTATCATCGTGTTTGGAAAACATTTTTCTCATGGTGTAAAGATAAGGGTTGGTCTCCATTGGAGTCCCTTCAGGCAGGATTAGACTCGGGCCTAGCGCTGGCCTCTCTAAGGCCAAATTTCAGCTCTATCCGTCCTGTTTCAACGAAGGATAGCTTTCAAGCCGCAGGTTTAGACCTTCATGCAAGGAGTGTCGCATCTTGTCCCTCCATACAAGATAACCTTGGGACCTTAACTTGGTCTTCAGTGCCTTACAAGAGATTCCCTTCAAGCCCATACTTGAGGTTTCTCTCTCTCCTTTCGTGGAAATTTGCCTTTCTTGTGGCAATAACGTCCATCAGATGGGTCTTGGAACTGGCAGCTTTGTCTTGCAAACCTCCATTTTTGATTTTCCACCAAGACAAGGTGGTGCTCAGGACGTCTCCGTCTTTTTTGCCTAAGGTCGTCTCGACTTTTCATCTGAATGAAGACATAGTTTTGCCCTCATTCTGTCCGGCCCCGGTCCATCGTACTGAGAAAGCTCTTCACACTTTGGACTTGGTCAGGGCCCTCAGGAGGTACATTTCCAGAACAGCGTCTTTCCGCAAATCGGATGCCCTGTTTGTGCTTCCGGAGGGACACAGGAAAGGTCTGCCTGCTTCTAAGGGCACGATTGCCAGATGGATTCGTTCAACGATTCAAGAAGCTTACAGTGTCAAAGGTCAGCCTATCCCGGCGGGGATTAAGGCTCACTCCACTCGGTCACTGGGGGCTTCCTTGGCCATTCGGCACCAGGCTTCCGCTCAGCTAGTGTGCAGGGCTGCGACTTGGTCCAGTCTTCACACGTTTGCTAAGCATTACCACATTCATGTTTTAGCCTCTTCAGATGCGGCCCTTAGCAGATAGATTCTGCAATTCGCAGTTTCGCATCTGTAGGCTGCCTTCTATTCAGTTAGTCTTTTAGGCATTGGGTGCGTGAGGTCTCACATGTTGTGATGTTTTCCCACCCAGAGACTGCTTTAGGATGTCCCATGGTCCTGTGTCCCCCAATGATGCAATGGAGAAACAGGGATTTTTGTGTGTACTCACCATAAAATCCTTTTCTCCGAGCCAATCATTGGGGGACACAGCACCCGCCTTGTTAGCCTGTTGGCTTGTAGTTATTGTTGGTTTTGGCATATTGCACTTACGTTTGTGAGCTCCTACTGCTTTGGCACCGAACTGGTTCAGGATAGCCAGCAGAGGGTGTTTACTGCAGAAGGAGGAGTTAACCTTTTTTGTGTATTTGCTTAGTGTCCTCCTAATGGCAGCAGCATAACACCCATGGTCCTGTGTCCCCCAATGATTGGCTCGGAGAAAAGGATTTTACAGTGAGTACACACAAAAATCCCTGTTTTTCCACAAAAATGATATTTCAGCCCCCAATTTTTGTATTTTCTCAAGGCTTACAGGAGAAGTAAGACCCCCAGAGTTGTTGTGCAATTTGTCCTGAGTACGCTGATACCCCATATGTGTGGGGGTAAACCACTGTTTGGGTGCATGGCAGAGCTCAGAAGGGAGGGAGCACCGTTTGACTTTTTGAATGCAAATTTGGCTGGAATCAATGGTGGAGCCATGTGTCGTTTGGAGATCCCCTGATGTACCTAAGCAGTAGAAACCCCCTAATTCTAACTCCAACACTAATCCCAACCATAACCCTAACCACAACCCTATTCACAACCATAACCCTAACCACAACCCTATTCACAACCCTAACGCTAATCCCAACCCTAACCGTAAAACTTTAGCCCAACTCATTTTACCCTAACCCTAAAACTTTAGCCCAACTCACTTGAGCATAACTCTAACCCTAATGGGATATTGGAAATAATGTATTTTTTTTGAGGGTGTAGAGGGCTCAACTTGGAAGCAAGCATTGGTAGCTGTGTATGCCTATTAAGATATCGCAGCAAACTACTTTCAAGAAACATTTGTATAGCGCCAATGCAAAATTTACCTGTGCCATTTTTTTTTTTGTCTTTTATGTTCAGTTGAAGTCGGAAAAGGATCTGGATAATATTAAAGGACTTAAACTGGAAATGCTCTGGCTAGAAGGGAATCAGCTGTGCAGATTCTTCAAAAACCAAACTTTATACATCAGGTCAGTCTGGAGCTTTTGCCTCAACTTGAAGTTAGTTAAATCTATTCTGGGCAAAAAGTTTTTATATCATACATGTGCTGCTGACTGGTGGGAGTTCAGGTCTGGAGACACCCCACCAACCCATTGCTCAAAGCACTGTTCTGTAGTGCGCAGCTCCTGCAACAGTGCACGGCCTCACTAGAAACTGTATAGGTTGGTACACTGTTACTTCTGAGACTCCCAGACATACTATTGAGCCCATACACCGCTCCGTATGCGGGCTCCTGCAGCAGCCGCGCATTTAGGAGCAGTTTTTTTGAGCGTGTGGTGGAGGTTGTCAGGATCTGGAACCCCATTCATCGCCATGAGTTTTCAGACCTTAAAATAAAAAATGAGCAGAATTGGGCGTAAAGGATTGTACTCAAAAGTCACACATGCACAAAGTAAAAAAAACAATGCAAATCCTTACGGACATTGTATGTGCTCACTGTACAAAGAGGAGCTCTGAGCACAGCACCCATTACTGTGTGTCATCGCACTACAATGGGCAGATGACCACGTCTGCGGCATAGTGATAAGCATTACATGAAAGGCAGAAATGCACATGTCAAACTTAATTTTTTCACTATTGCCCATATTACTGCTTCTATGTATTTAATTTTAGTCCAGCTGCTTCACTCAGGATTTGGTGATCCGATTAAGAAAATCACAATCTCATAATAAAATAGATTTAGAATGACACGCTGGTATTTCAACAAATACCTTTTTATATCCTGATATTTTTGTGAAGAAAATGAGCTGCTTATTAAAATGCTAAAATGTCAGCTTTCTAAAGGACATGAGCTACCGTGGGTTCATATGGATGAGCCCGTTACTGATGAGACTCCGGCAGAGGGACGCACACTTACCGACAGGCGTTATTCCCGCACGTTTGGCCTCTAGGGCTGTTGTGTAATTATTCTCTTGAGGCGTAACAGTAAATTCCCACATCTCCATTATTGGTTCTATGTAAAGAACTGATCAATTAGTAGCCCTATCTAGTAGTTGTGATGAAGTGAATTAAGAGCTACCCAATAATTTTCTATTTAGCAGTATACATAAATAGTACATTTCCATACACACTTGCAACACTCATTTGTACCATTTTTCTTTCTTTAGTTTCCTTGTTTTCCTTTACCACGTTAACTTTACCTTACATTTTCTTACCTTTATGCCATGCCGCATTTCATTCCTTACTCGTTCCATGCGATAAGGCCTATGTCAGTGCATCTATGATGATTCCTTGCCGTCTGCTCTCCAGATCTTCCTCCGGCTCCTCCTGATGCTTTGGGTTTGGAGGACTCAATTATTGCCTTTCGATCAAGATCACGTGTCGCCATTTCCGTACAGAACTTGCACGTGCCTCCCTCTTTTATTTTTTTTTTTATTTTTGTTGCATTTTGGTTGTTTGGTCTATGACGGGTAAGTTTCCCCAGGCGGGAGCAACCTAAGGCAGACCTCGCAACAGCCACAAGAAGATGAAGACAGAGGGAGGTGGCAGAAACATTATGTATAAAGCATTGCCCATCCGTGTAACCCTGAAGTGTCTGGAGCCCTCCTTGCCACGAGGGTGGGCTGTGTGCCCTTACGGACTACTAATGAGCCTCTTAGCCCAGATAGTAGCGCGCCCATGCTGAGTGGTTAAATGAGTGCGGTATCCCGGCCTGGACCCTGCCTATAAACGTGGAGCAATGAGGATTTATTGTGGAGGAGCTGGAGGTTCATGGACATCAGATGTCGCATACGGTTATTCAGTGCTGTCATAGGCTTGTACCCGTGGTCAGCATTGCTTTCTATTCTCTTCTGGCCACTTTGCCACGTTTGTTTCCCCTCTGCTCATACCATACCTTGCCACACAATGTCACGTGCACCTACATAATCATTCATCTTTTCTGCTGTTTTTCCTTTTAATTTCTCCACATTTATTTTTTTATTTTGTCAATCACTGATCATATAGGTTGCCTCAATGGTATTGTAACAAAAATAATAATGCAGACCTTTTTTCTGGTAGCTCACCATAACCAGTGTCCATAAATGACCCTACTAGAGGCGTCAGTATGGTACAGTAATTGTCATTCCCCCAGCCAGCCAGTGCATGTAGTCTAAGCTTCGCTCTGTATTTGTGCACCATCTCTGTCTTGTACTCATCATACGGCCACACCGAGAAATTCGCCTTGATCTGATGTCATGGCTGAGCGTGACGTGAGCTGACCTTCTTAGTATCTTAAAGAGTAGTCGTTTCTTTGCAAATTGTCACTTTAGTCCGTTGATATTTGTGACAGTACCAAGCATCTGACGACTAAAGAAACCTTTAGAATTCAGGTCTCGTCTCTAAATGGACCAGTTTTCATTCTCCAGTGCATTTAAGTCTATTCCTCTGCAGAGATATGGCAGAGTGCAAGGCGGCAGCTCCTCATCCCCTTTTAGCAGACACCAGTGCTTCACCAGTTCCTGCCATCAGGGTATTGTAGAAGCTCGGCCATGGCGGGTCTGGTCTTTTTATTTTGCCGGAACTAATATTCTCTGTGTTCGTGTTTATTTGTCCGTCGAACCTGCGGATCTTGCCCTGGATGACAGTGCCATGCGAGAACGCTTTCCCAAACTCCTGCAGCTGGTGAGATCCGTGTGTTGTCTGTGTGTGCGTTTGGTTGATTTGTGAGTGGCATCTAATTGAGTAAAATTAACATCATCTTCTTTATCCATTCTTGACTCCTCTACTATTCTTCAACTACAATTTTCCTCTCTATATACTTTCGATTTCTCCTTTTTTCTTTTTTCCTTCTGCCTTTTCCACTTTACAATGCTTTAATAGGATGGACATGACCTTCCTCCACCGATCACATTTGATGTAGAGACCCCCACGACGCTCCCGCCTTCCAAGGTAAAATTGTATTGATTTTTTTTTCCTCCTGGACCTATTGCTTTATGATCAGTGTCCCAATTATTGATTTTTTTTTTTCTTTTAGGGCAGTTATCTTGCAGGAGATGATATTAAAGCACCGATTTTACGATTTCTTCAACAGTGAGTAGATCTAGACCTCCTTTTTTAACATGTCCCCATACGATAGATCGTCCATATAAGATCAGTCGAGATCCGGCACCCCCACAATCAGCTGGTATCGCCTCCAGCAATGGCTGGATGTAAACAGTCTATGGAGTGTAATACTGCATCAACTTGCACTGTTTAGTAGCCGCCGTCTGATACGTCTGACCAGCTTCTATTGAAGGAGACTAAAAGCTGATATGACCTAAGAAAAGTCAGTGCAGTGTGTGGGATGACTGTGATAGGAAGAGGAAGCAAATCTACAGCGCTTTGCAGGAAACGGGAAATGATGCAAAGATCAGTTTTCATTTTTGGATACGATTGACTGACAAAAAGCTGGTCCCTTTTCTTCTTGTAATTATCTGTGGCCTTTGCTGTACCTTTTCCAGATATTACGCATGTTACGATAGCGAAGATCGTCAAGGCCTACTTAATGTGTACCATGATGAAGCTTGCTGTTCGCTCAGCATCCCTAGTCAGACAGGACAGAATCCCTCCAGGTCAGTACTTCTCCTTCCTCCCTTTCTCCCACTCTAGTTGGTCTTCTCCGTAATGTAGCTTTTCTCTGTCAATGTAGGAGTAGTCTTGGGGACTATTTCAACTACAGCAGAAATCTAAGAAGAGTACGTGATCCAAGTAAGACCAGGGTTTTCTATTTTTAATGTGTGGAATAAAAAATGTCAAAACAATTCTAGTGTAAAGCAAAGTTAATTTTTTTTTTTCCTTTTTAGCACAACGCTTTAAACTGCTGAAACACAAGCGCCTTAATGTTGTCAGCTTTCTGAACGAGCTTCCCCGTACGCAGCATGACCTCAATTCTTTTGTAGTAGACCTCACTGTCCAGACTGTGAGTATGCCGGGATCCCAGGGTTGTGTTTTTTTTTTGTTTTTTTTTTCATTAATGCAGTGACCTGTGTCATTGCTATCCTTAGTAATATCATCTACTGCCAGATTTTATTTTTTTTTCTCTAAATAGCCTGTAGTATTTCACTTTCTATTAAACAGCTTGTGCACCCTTCTTCAGGGTTACTGGAAATATCCCATTATACCTCAGTAATGATGGCTTTTCTTCTTACAGACCACACTACTGTCCTTTGTTGTGAACGGTGTATTTAAAGGTGCGTATTTTCTGTTTCTTTAGCTTTTCTTCTTCCGTTATGTGCAGTTAGTAGTGGAGAAGTTATAAATGGTGCTGACCACAGAAGGGTTATCCAGTGCTAATATCTGCAGCCGACTGCACATTGCCGATGACGTTATGACCCCCACGCTCTTCATCGTCAGGTATATTGCCGGTGTCCTGCTCCTCAGAATAGGATCCGTGCGTGATAGCTGCCGATCGTGCACACTTCTCAGCAGGTTTGTGGGGTCATAACGTCATGCAGAAGTGAGCGGTGCCGGATATCCCCTCATAACTGAGTTTTAAGGATAATTATGTACAATTTACCGCTGTATATATTTTTATGTTCTGTCTCACTTTTTCATTCAGTAAATCACCTCCTATTCATCTGACAGCCTTTATCCTGTTCATAAAATGACCACAGATGGAGGATGTGACAATTTGTCATTCACTCTGCTCTACGGCACAAGCACTATATAGTCGCATCTGTAGTCATTATTATAGATGGGGTTTGCTGTGAAGCTAAGGTTAAGGCTGGCCAAACAAGTCTCCGCTAATAAAGACTGGACATAAAATTTAAAAAATGAGTATATCGACAAGTTGAAAAAATGCATGTTTAAAACCGACATTAGCGAGACGGTCTCCAAAGTGCACATTCGATGACCAATCCAATTGGTAGCAGTCTCTATGAAGCAGAGGCAACTTTTTGCAATGCATCGGAAGCAATATGAATGCCTGATGAGCAAGTTTCCCTGTTGACTGACCATCAGTTTTTGTTCGCCAGCCATGATTTTTTTTTCCCGCTCTAGTGACTGATTTGTCCAACCCTGTAATTTAATGAGTTTGTGTCAGTAAGGAAGAATCATAAATGACAAAGGTGAACAACTGGCTCTCACTTGTGAAAATGTAATTGCTGTAATTCGTCAGGGGTTTCCTTTCTAAAACACGTACTGATCACTTTACTTTTTTAACTTCCTTTTAGTTGAGGGGCAGTCGAATGACCCTGTACGTGCTTTCACTCGGGTGTTCATCGCTGTGCCAGGCTCTGATGGAGGGTAAGTCAGAATCACATTTTAGACCAAAAGACACAACGAAATCAAAATTTGTGTGATGCACACTGCCATAAAAGAGAAAGTGTTTCCCTCCTGAATGCAGAGTGTTGGATTGACTGGATCAACATTCAGAACAAAACTAAAATTTTATTTCCTGGTAGTCCAATGTAGAAGGGTCCAGAATTGTGACCTGGTCCCGCACTGGGAACTGATGGGTCTCTCATCTTTCCTTCCTACTAATAAAATGGTAATATAGAGCTGTTCTGATCCAGGGCAGAGCGGTCACTGAGTCCGATGTGATTGTCTACTCTTATTCCATCATATAAGGCGGACACTTTTTAGCAAGCTTGTTATTGTGTGTATACCTTGTTGAGATTTCTTTTAAATATTGTAAGAAAACAAAATGTTTGTACCCCTCAGGCTCCTTTTAGTGAATGACGAACAGTTCATAAGGAATGCCACAACAGAGGAGATTCGGAAGGCCTTTGTCACTCCAGCTCCTACTCCTTCCAGCAGCCCAGTACCGGTCCTTGCAGCAGTGCCGCAAGATTTGGTCCAAGCATTCTCACAGTTTTCTACAATGAATTCTGAATGGTCTCAAAAGTAAGAACTTTATTTTTTTATGTTCTTTTTGTAAAACTTGAAGCCCCTCAAATACATGGGAGTGAAGGCGAACCTCAATGTCTGGGAGCCTTTAGCACATCAGCTTTCCTACGGCCAGACCCTCTATCCCTGGGACATAAGCCGCTGCTGAGGAGTCCGGCAGCGTTGTCTTCGGCGGAGTCCAGCAGCCTCCTGTATATGGAGTCAGGATGGCGCTGACTACTGTACAATCGTTCGGCCAGCAGCTTTTTAAGTTGTGCAGGAGCTGCATAATGTAGGGTAAGAACAGGATTAAACTCTGCCAGAGCAAAGGGGGAAAATCATTCCAAAATGAAACCTTTTTGGGGAATCCATTTTCTTGTCTTGGCACAAAATAGCACCCGTAAAGAACCATGTTTCAGCTGCGTGTGCTCTATAGTTTGTGTCACTTTATCACTGTACAACTTTCCCCCACAGGTGTCTTCAGGACAATGGTTGGGACTTCGAGCAGGCAGCTCAGATTTTTATGAAACTCAAGGTAAGGACAGATCGATTGAGGCGGCATTGTATTTTCTTTTAGTTAAGTTTTGATTACATGGTAAACTTAGTTATGAGTATAGATTAGGTTCCAACTCATTATCATGACTTTTACTGCCCACTATCTACTATATAATCGTCTTATCCTGTCTGTCCAGGAAATCCCGCTTCGCTGATTAGTCCGGCCGCGGCCAATCAGCGACGCAGGGCTAACTCTGCCCA
>VIAB01004586.1:5292-16796 GCA_009801035.1 Oophaga pumilio | reverse complement strand
GAGCAGGCCATATCCAAGATGGTGGCTGTTCCTTCCTCACAGGGCCGCATGATGTCGGTTACTTTGGCTGGCCAGTGTCAGGTGTTGTAAAGTCAAAATACAATCTGTCACTAATAATGTATATCCTAATACACATCAAGGTACATTTATAACTGCTCGTCTTCACCGGGAAACGTGGGCAGTACAGGTGCGTCTCACAAAATTGGAATATATAAATAACTAATATATAGATTTCATAGGCACATCTTCTTGACCACAATAGGTTACACTACCTGTGTTACCCATAGCAACCAATCACTAAGCATCTTTCATTTCACCAGAGCTGTTTAAAAGATGAAAGCTGAGCTGTGATTGGTTCCTATGAGCAACAGTTTTCCTTTTTTATTATATAGAGTCATTACAAACAGAGTGATCTATTTCATGTGTTTATTTCTGTTAATGTTGATGATTATGGCTTACAGCCAATGAAAACCCAAAAGTCAGTATTTCAATAAATTAGAATACTTTATAACACCAGATTGAAAAATTATTTTAAAATCCAAAATGTTGGCCTACTGAGATGTTTGTTCAGTAAATGCACTCAATACTTGGTCAGGGCTCCTTTTGCAACAATTACTGCATCAATGCTGTGTAGTATGGAGGCGATCAGCCTGTGGCACTGCTGAGGGGTTATGGAAGCCCAGGTTGCTTTGATAGCAGCCTTCAGCTCATCTGCATTGTGGGGTCTGGTGTCTCTCATCTTCCTCTTGACAATACTCCATAGATTCTCAATGGCAGGGTCCCCCAACTCCAGTCCTCAAGGCCCACCAACATGTCATGTTTTCAGGATTTCCTTTGTATTGCACAGGTGATGCAATTATCACCTGGGCAATACTAGGGAAATCCTGAAAACACGATCTGTTGGTGGGCCTTGAGGACTGGAGTTGGGGAACCCTGCTCTATGGGGTTAAGGTCAGGCAAGTTTGCGGCCAATCAAGCACAGTGATACTGTTGTTTGTAAACCAGGTATTGGTACTTTTGTCAGTGTGGACACGTGCCAAGTCCTGCTGGAGAATGACATTTCCATCTCCAAAAAGCTTGTCGGCAGACGGAAGCATGAAGTGCTCTAAAAATTTCCTGCGCTGACTTTGGTCTTGATAAAACACAGTGGACCTACACCAGCAGATGAAATGGCTCTCCAAACCATCACTGATTGTGGAGACTTCACACTAGACCTCCAGCAGCTTGGATTGTGGCCTCTCCACTCTTCCTCCAGACTCTGGGACCTTGATTTCCAAATGAAATGCAAAATTTACTTTCATCTGAAAACACCTTAGACCACTGACAACAGTCCAGTTGTTTTTCTCCTTGGCCCAGGTAATACGCTTCTGGTGTTGTCTATTGGTCATGAGTGGCTTGACACAAGGAATGTGACACTTGTAGCCCATGTCCTGGACACGTCTGTGTGTGATGGCTCTTGAAGCAATGACTCCAGCAGCAATCTACTCCTTGGGAAACTCCCCCAAATTTTTGAATGGCCTTTTCTTAACAATCCTTTCAAGGCTGCGGTTATCCCGGTTGCTTGTGCACCTTTTTCTACCACACTTTTTCCTTCCACTCAACTTTCCATGAATATGCTTGGATACAGCACTCTGTGATCAGCCGGCTTCTTTAGCAATGACCTTTTGTGGCTTATCCTCCTTGTGGAGTGTCAATGACTGCCTTCTGGCCATCTGTCAAGTTAGCAGTCTTCCCCATGATTGTGGAGCCTACTGAAACAGACTATGGGAACTTTTTAAACACTTAGAAAGCCTTTGCAGGTGTTTTTGTTAGTTATTCTAATTTACTGAGATAATGACTTTTGGGTTTTCATTGGCTGTAAGCCATAATCATCAACATTAACAGAAATAAACAAGTGAAATTGATCTCTCTGTGTAATGACTCTATATAATAAATGACTTTCACTTTTTGTATTGAACCAACTGAAATAAATTAACTTTTTGATGATATTCTAATTTTGTGTGAGAAGCACCTGTACCTGCTTTCTAAAGGTATGTCTGTATCATCACAAATTAAAATGAGTCATCTTAAGAATGAGCATACCCAAACTTTAAAGTTGGGAGTTCGTACCGGACAGTTACTGTCTGGTGTTAAATGCAAAATACAGACTTTCCCCTGAAGTCTGTTGCAATGTTTGGAGTTTTGGGGGAAGTGAGAGAGAAGAGAAAGAGTTCCGGGGGAAGAGAGAGAATTCAGGGGGAAGAGAGAGAGTTCCGGGGGAAGAGAGAGAATTCAGGGGGTAGAGAGAGAGAGTTCCGGGGGAAGAGAGAGAGAGAGAATTCAGGGGGAAGAGAGAGAGAGTTCCGGGGCAACACAGAGAGAGAGGAAGTATTCCAAAGGAAGAGAGAGAGAGTGGAAGTGTTCCAAGGGAAGAGAGAGAGAGTGTTCCAAGGGAAGAGAGAGAGTGTTCCAAGGGAAGAGAGAGAGAAAGAACCCTAACTTCCACTCGTCTGTTCATCCCTACGTGAGACGTAAAGCTCAAACTTGCAGAGCTAAGAAAACTCTGTTAGTGCAAACCCTATCAGAAGGAATAACATAATACATGGGAAAAAGCAGCAGCAGCCTCCCATCAACAGTAAACAGATTAATCTCCATGTAAATGTGCAGCTATCCAGAAATGCTCATTTAATATCAGGCAGGAATTTTTGTTATTTTTTTTTAAGGATGCTATATCTTTTATGACATGGATTTTCAAAGTAAGTACTCCAGCCTCTTTAGTGTAAGGTCTTTTTAATTATGCATGCACTTAACATTGTGTAATCTGATATCGGATCCACTTTGTGTTATTTTGTTTGCACTCCCCATGCAGAATTATACTCTAGACACCCATGTTATCCATAGGGAACAACAGAGCGTGGACAAGTGGAAACTGAGAAAACTGTTAATTCTACAATTTGATGCTGACATAATTACATCCTGGATGGATTGTAAGAGCAAAACGTATTATACGTTACAAATGATATAGCTGAAGGATGATTACCAAATATAATTCATTGCACGAGTGGTTATAGATGAATGTTTCAAAACTACGATATGGAAAATCCAGGGATAAATTAAAACTTTGTCCTGGAAACAGCTGCAACTTTTGCAACAAGTTTTACGGCTTGTTCCAAGCTAAAGTGCAAATGCTAAGAAATCATGCAGACCAGACGTTTGCTCCGCTGACAGTACGGAAGCAAAACCGCACAAGAGAATTCTATGACATGCAGTTTAGAGAGTATAAACTCATGCGTAGCACATGTCCTACTTCTGGTGGCTTCTGTAAACAGCACACTGCCTCTTCCTTCTCCGGCAAGCAGTCTGTAGTAAGTCAGGGTGGCACAACGCAGGGAACATGCACTTGGCCTTGGTGGATTAAAACCTCTGGGGCCCAAAAGAGGGTTCCCACACATTTCTCTCCCTTGTACTCCATTATCCAGGGCCCACATTGTTATTAGGACCCACCGCAACCAGCTTGCTATCATTCTTTAAAATGCCCTCCCAAGTGGGCCTTCGCTCGGAGGCACCATATTAATAACCGTGGCACGGCGCCAAGTAAAACCTGGCAGGCGTTACACGGACTGTGCCAGAAGTCGTATTAACCCTTACTATAAAAAATGCATGTATAATTTAATGACCGTAGAAAGAGACGAAAGCGCCGGCTTGGGATTGAGCTGCCTGATCTTCACTTATAAGTGCTGCAAGTCTGCACTAGATCATGCCGGGCGCTATTCATTCTGTACGATGCATGTGTATAAAATAAGGACCTGCTTACTTTATATTGTAATAGCTGTTGAACCTGTTCTAAGCCCGGGTGCCGAGCATTTTTACTGGTACATTTTACGCCATTTTTTGAAGACACTTTTTCTGCGAATTCGCATATACAGTGTCTTCAATAAAATGGAGCTGGAGATTGTGGTATGCTGACTCCAGTGCCATTTTATTGAAGTAATATACAACAGTGATGATGAACCTTTTAGAGACCGAGTGAGCAAACTGCAACCCAAAAACCATCCTGGTACATGCCCCCATTCTGATAAATGCTCCCTCATCCTGGTATATGCTCCCTATCCTGGTATATGTCCCCCCATCCTGCTACATGCCCCCCATTCTGATACATGCTCCCTCATCCTGGTATATGCTCCCTATCCTGGTATATGCCTCCCATCCCGGTATACAGTGGGTTTGGAAAGTATTCCATATACCAGGATGGAGCATATACCAGGATGGAGGGATATATACCAAGATGGGGGGAGCATATGCCAGGATGGAGGGATACAGTGGGTACGGAAAGTATTCAGACCCCTTTAGATTTTTCACTCTCTGTTTCATTTCATTTGTTTCATATGCTCCATCCTGGTATATGGCTCCCATCCTGGTATATATCTCTCCATCCTGGTATATGTCCCGCCTTCCTGGTATATATCCCTCCATCCTGGTATATGCTCCCCATCCTGGTATATGTCACTCCATCCTGGTATATGCTCCCCCATCTTGGTATATGCCTTCTATCCTGGTATATATCTCTCCATCCTGGTATATGTCCCTACTTCCTGGCATATGCTCCCCCATCTTGGTATATATCCTGCCATCCTGTTATACATCCCTCCATCCTGGTGTATGCTCCTCCATCCTGGTGTATGCTCCCCCATCCTGGTATATATCCCTCCATCCTGGTGTATGCTCCCTCATCCTGGTATATATCCCTCCATCCTGGTATATGTTCCTCCATTCTGGTATATATCCCTCCATCCTGGTATATGCTCCCCCATCCTGGTATATATCCCTCCATCTTGGTATATGTCCCCCCATCCTGGGAGAAGGGGCACATAAATGTCAATACAGACCTCATTAACACAAGATCCTCGGCTCAGTTAATTAGCATAACGATTTATTTTTAAAATTCAAAGCAATAAAAACAAACTCATATGGACTCTAGTGTCTAGTAATGCAGGTGTAAATATAATTGTTGAGCAAAATCCTTGTGAGTCTGGCCACTAAAACAGCTACCAACGAAACTTTAATATGGGGTTGATTTTTTTTTTATTCCATGGGTTGTTTTTTTTAAACTTTGAATACTACGCTGCTGGAAAAACTAATTTATAGACTTTTTGGCCACTCTGCTTATTAACTCAACAACCTGCAGTCTAAGGGAAATTTCTGTCCATAAACGAGTGTCAATCCACTATATACCTAAGAGACTGGCGCTCATTTCTGGCCCTGTTCACATGGGTCAATAAAACTGTATGGTGACAGAACGCTTGCTCAGTCTCCATACAGCATCCATGTTGCCGGCAGTAAAGTCCTCGCTTACACAGTGCGATATGCAGCCAACAAACATGATATTTACGCCGATAAAACTCATCTGATCAGTAATCAAATAAGTGTGTCATGTCATTGTTACATGTGGGCTGGTGATCAGGAGTGTTCTAAATGGATAAATTAACTTGAATCCTTTACTCATATCGTCCTAGGAGCTGCCAAAAGCATCAATAATTAAACTATATGACTAAGAGTCAGCCAGACTCAAAACGCATCAGATATTTTTTATGCCCATTCTACTATTTTAATTACCGTATTTTTTGGACTATAAGACGCACCGGACCATAAGACGCACCCCAAATTTTCAGAAGGAAAATAGAAAAAAAAATTAATGCGTCAAATGGGGGTCTGTCTTACAGTCCGAATTCAGCTTATCGGGGGAAATCAGTAGCGCTGGTGGAGCGTGGTCACAGGGGGTGTTCGGTGGTCGCGATGATATGACTCCCATCCCAGACTGGTGGGGCAGGTTCTGCGGTGCTCGTGGTACGGGGGGCTGTGCAGTCATTTTCTGAAAGCCCAGAGCCCCGCACGTCCATTGCTGTGAAGTGGTGGCCTCTGGGAAATCCCATCCCAGGCTGGTGCGACAGGTTCTTCGGTGCTCATGGATGCGGGGGCCCCACCTACATTTTGTGAAAGCCCGGAGCCCCGCACATCCCCACTGCTGCAATGCGGTGGCCTCAGGTAAAATGACCACCGGGTCGGCGCATGCTCAGATTGAGATCTCGGCACCGCAATCTCGTCTCCCGAGATCTCGGGACGAGATCTTGTTGCCGAAATCTCAATCTGCGCATGCGCCGACCTAGCGCCCATTTTCCAGGAGGCCATTTTACTGGAGGCCACCGCATCGCAGCAGTGGGGATGTGCGGGGCCCCGGGTTTTCAGAAAATGTTAGTAGAGCCCCGTACCACTGTGCACCGTCGAATACTGTCTTACCAGCCTGGGATGGAAGTGTGATCATCGCCCTGCAGCGTCAGACCACCGCAGAATCGTCCAACTCTTGCTGCCGCCAGACTACTTGTAAGTATATTCCGACTATTTTTTGGGAAAAAAGTGTGTCTTATAGTCTGAAAAATATGGTAAGTCACAATTTTTGCTTTCAATTATCTTTGCTGGATTGAAAAACCTTTTTTCATTACTTCGTTATATCACCATGTTTGTGCTCCACCATACCGAGACTCAGCACAGGGGGTGCTGAGGTAAGAAGAAGCTGCTCACAATAGCTTTACACCACAGAAGTGGCATAAATTTCACGAAAATAGAAATAGTATAATAGGGACCGACAGGTCTTCCACTACACCCAATACAGACGAGGGATACCCAACCAGGAGTGTGCACATTTTAAAAAATTGGGGCCTGACACTACCGAAGTGGAATAACGGTCATGAGAATAGAAATAGTATAATTGGGACCGAGACATATTCCACTACAGCTAGCAAAGCAGATGTAGACCAACCATGACTGGTCACATTTCCACAGATTTGTGATAACGGCAGCAGCAGCCACAGAAGCCACACTAAAGCTATCACAGAGTGCAGTTACATGACATTAATGCATCACACTAAAAAATGCAATATCACTTAGTCTGTACAGTCTGCGATTGGGGCGCAAAAGTCCTTGGAGATCAAAAGTCCTTGGAGATCCATGACTTGTTCATCTTGATGAAAGTTAGGCTGTCTACACTTTCAGGGGACAGCCGGCTGCTCTTATCCGTCATGACACCACCTGCAGTGCTGAAGACACGTTCTGAGAGAACGCTGGCTGCCGGGCATGATAAAACCTCCAAGGCATGTGAGGCGAGTACAGGCCACTCCTCCATTTTGGAAGACCAAAATGTGAAAAGGTCCAAACCGTCCCTGATGGTATTGATATTTAGTTCTAGATACTCCTACACCATTCTCTCCATTCGTTCACTACGTGTAAGACTTGGACTCTGTTGTGCGGGTGCACAAGCTGGTCTAAAAAAATTGTCAAAGGACTCATAGAAATTGCGTCTTCCACTTACACCACTGCTGCTGCAGCTAGTGTTTTGGCGTTGACGAACTGACGTGCCGGAGGTTAAAAGTCTAGAGCTGCGATGTGAACGATGTGCTTCACTGCTGTTTGGGGGAAAATCTCTCTTAAGGTTGTGTTAAAGCGTATTTCAAAACTCCCACTTTTGCGGGCCCCTTTCCAGGGCGGGAAGCATCTGGCAAAATTTGGTTTTATAGCGTAGACCTAACAGAGTGGCAACCCAGTAGTCAGCATTATTCCTAATCATAACTATATGGGGATCATGTTGCAGATAGTGCAGCAAGTAGGCACTCATATGTCGGGCACTACCATGAGGTCTAAGCCCATGCTGTGTTGGTGACTGCGTAACACTGATGCTTGTTTCCGCCGTCCCCTCCCGCCAACCACGAACGACACAGAGGGGAGGATTATCCTCTTCATCCGACAGTTGCTCGCCCATCACCTCTTCTTCCTCAATTTGTTCCTCGGATCTTACACCTTTGATAAGTTTGTCTGTTATCACCAGCCCCCCTCAATCACAGTAATCCAACCATTCCCTTGGCACCCGCCGGTGTGGTGACAGTCTGGAACTTAGATGAAATGCTATCCCTTCCGCATCCTCTTCTGCTTCCTCCTCTTCTTCTAGGACCACCATCTCCTCCCACAGGCTAGTCAAAGTCTGCTCCAGCATATAAATGACCGGAATAATGATGCTGATGACGGCGTTGTCAGCGCTAACCATCTTAGTAGCCTTTTCGAAACTGTGCAGAAGGATTCAGAGATCCTTAATCTGTGCCCACTCTGTAAACGTGATATGCACCACATCCGTACTGCGTTGGCCCAGGCTATACGACATGAAATACTGCATCAGGGCTCTTTGCTGCTGCCACAGTCGCTGCAACATGTGCAGAGTGGAATTCCACCGTGTTGGCACATCGCATATCAACCTGTTAACTGGCATGGACAAAGACCTCTGTATCAATGCAAGTCGATGACCGGAGGGGTGCGAACGGCAAAAACGAGAACACAGCTTTTGTGCTTTCTGCAGCAGCTCACCCAGGCCAGGATAGTGGTGGACAAAACGCTGCACCACCAGGTTGAGGATGTGAGCCATGCAAGGCACGTGTGTGAGCTTGCCTCACCGTAGAGCCGCCACCAGGTTTGCACTGGTATCGGACATGGCCTTCCTTGGATGCAGGTTCAGCGGAGACAGCCATTGATCAAACTCAGCCCGAAGAGCTGTCCACAACTCTTCAGCTGTATGTCTGCGATCTCCAAGGCATATCAATTTTAAGACTGCTTGATTGCGTCCTGGCTGCGCAATACGAAGGTAGTGGGGATTCGCTCTGCACTGTTGGAACGCATGTCTCATTAAAGCAGAGGTTGAGGGCATAGGTGGAGGCCCTAAAGGAGATAGAGGAGGAGGCAGAAGCAGTGGAGGAAGTGTTAAATGTAGAGGTTTGTCCTGCAAGCCTTGGGGATTCCAAGACTTGTGGCGCAGCGCCTGTCTCCACAGCCACCAGTCACCCAGTGCCCAGTCAGTGAGATGTAACACCCTTGGCCATGCTTACTCGTCCAAGTGTCTGTGGTTAAATGCACCCTGGCAGACAGAGATTTAGTCAAGGAATGGGTGATGTCTGCAACATGCTGGTGTAGCGCAGGCACAGCTTTCTTAGAAAAGCAATGGCGACTGGGCAATTGGTACTGGGGGGACTGCGACGGCCATCAGCTTTCAGAAACCGTCTGTATCTACCAGGCGGAAAGGCAGCATTTCCGTGGCCAACAGGTTGGAGATGGTGGAGTTCAACCACTTAACTTTGTCATGCATAGGCGGAAACAATCTTTTATGTCACCACAACTGCGGAACCGTGGGCGGGCTGCAGTGCTGAGAGAGGGAGTACGGTGAACCAGGCAAACTGCTGGACTGTGAGGGAGGTGCAGGCGGAGATGTTATGGTGGATTGAGAAAATTGTGGTGTGCTTGTTCTCGGAGATCGGTCAAAAACAGCAGGCATGTCCGCTTCTGTTACAGCTGAAGGCGGCCTCTCAGTCAGCGTGACTGGAGCGGGTAAAGAACCTTAGGTTCTGCGGTCGAAGACCTGCGTCAAAATAGTTGGCATGGTAAAGGAGAAGGAAGAAGCAGAGGATGCAATTGATGGGGCGGCTGATGGTTGTTGCGGTCCGCTGGTCCGCATTTTTGCACAGTGGGATTCCCACAATAAAGCATGTTGATTGCGCATGTGAAGGTTCATACATATAGTAGTCAAATTTTTGCACTTTTTACCGCGACTTTTTTTTTTTTGCAAAGTTGGCAGATTACGTGAGTTGGCTCATCCTTTGCAGTGTCAAAAAATGCCAGGCTAGGCAACCCTTACCACCCCTGCGAGCTGAAGACCCGCGGACGCTGCTGGTCACAGCCACAGTTGTGGCTGAGGATGCATTGCTCGTCGTGGCTGCATGACTACGTGTCTGCGACAGACGGCGCAACGTAACCTCATCTTCCTGCTACAAACTATTTTAAAGTCAAGTCCCCTACTGTATGACGTTAGGAACACAAGAGAAGATAGTAGAAGATAAATGGTGTGCACACGAATATATCAATGGTGAGGTGCTAGTGTCATGGAATGAATCCCAATCTAGACATATAAATAGCACTGCACTCTCAGACAGGAATTCCATGCAAAATCAAGTGAATATTTATTCATTTAACAACCAAAAGTGATGGGGAGCATATTTATCACAGCGACATAAATGGCACAACGTTTCGACTCTCACGAGTCTTTTTCAAGAAGCCGCTATACAAAAGAAAAAGAAAAAAACAAAAAAGTTTTAACAATGAATGAATATAGTGGTTGAAATAAAATAAAACAGTTCAAAATAAAAACATAAAAGTACATAAAATAACAACAATAATAGCCAAATGTAAGGTGAATCGTGCTTATAGCATAGAGACCAACAAGCACCAACCGTATGTCGAGAATAGGAAAAGTGAAGGATCACGTGGTGATAGGAGCTTATCCCAGATATGAAAGAAGAGTATCACAAGTAGATATAGGTTAAGGATAATTATACCTGAAAACTGCTTCAGAGAGATAAGAGATTATTGGGTTTCAATATCTAGAGAGGGTAATAGGTGGGACATATTGTCAGATTAAATGGAATGCTATAGAGAGCTCAACACTGGTGAGAGATCCATATAATGGTAAATACCTGTTCAATAGAATACTCATGAGTATGGGTAGGAGATGACTCCCCAAAAGGATAGCCTGGGGTATAAAAATTTGTCGTTACATGTGTGTTAGACAGACGATAGAAGAAGTAGTATATAGGTATATGAAACTATAGAAAAAATACCTGTGTGGTTGTTAGATAGTAGACGAAAAGAAGTAACATTCAAGTGGTGAAATGTAGAATCTGTTTGGAAAAAAGCAAAATTTGAAGTTGACTGTAGGTGTATATGTATCCTACAGATTCGTGGGTAGAGGTACTAAGCAACTTTAGGAGCTGCACAAATGAGATAAATAGTCATAAGGCAAAACCCTGCAGGTGTCTGTAAAACCTCTATAATGGGTGCTGCTGCGCATATGTAGAGGTAAGTCAGCCGCATAAAAAACGTAATAGCTGGAAGTACAAAGGGATTACCTGGTAATGCGTGGTAATGGATGTGTCAGCGACGCTCCCGCGTCTCGCTGGTTAGGAGGCGTGCTGCAGGAGTGAGGACGACGGGTATAAATGCCGGCTGGTACCGCCGGACCGGATGTACGTCATCCGGACCGGAAGTGACGTAACCGATACTAAAAAAACTTCTGCGGCTGCGCTGAGAGCGCTAGAAAGGTGTAGCCTGTAATGTATGATGCGCATGCGCTGTGTAGAGGGAATGGAAAAGATGTAAACGAAGGGATGGAGGAATAATGTGCGTAAAAAGAAAAGAGGAATGGGAGTTTGCAAAAAATGGTAAAATAAAATCATGAAGATAAGAAGAAATGTTGAATAATGAAATAATACATATGGGTAATACAAAATACAGATTTGGGAAATGAGAAATTTAGAAGAAATTATAAAAATAAAAACAAAATGAAGAAACTTGTTTTAATATGAAAAAAATGAAAAAATGAAAAAAATGAAAGAAATTAAAAAAATGAAAAAAAGAAAAAAATGAAAAAAATGAAAAAATGA
>VIAB01004585.1:107398-120654 GCA_009801035.1 Oophaga pumilio | reverse complement strand
CACACAGCAGAACATCAGGACTGGGACACAATTTTCCTGTAGGGTGCCAGAGCAGGCTGAAGCAGCAGCTTGTCTACGACTGCCTCACTTAGGCACTTTATAGCTCAAAAAATTATTAAAAAATCATCTATCTTGAGTAAAATAGCTTTGTCTAACTCTCCTTTGAAGAAAAATATATACTAGTTAATTATATCTAGTTTTATATGGCATCAGCTCAGAATAAATTATCCTAATACTATTTATAACCACAATCTCTTCAAATCAGATATTGCAGTATCTCGTAGGATATTGGACTGGTCTTTTACCGTTTAGAAGATCTGCACTTAAGATTTATCTTACAGAATCCAGTACTGGACCCAGTACTGGAAATTTTCGAGATCGACATAATAGGTTATCAACAAAAAAACCCTGTTTATTCATTAAAGCATCACTCCAGCAATTTTAATTTTCATCGCTGGAGTAGTGGCACTAATCCATGTTCCTTGCACCTAGTAACATAGTTATCAGCAGCTATCTTCAGCTCATCCTTGCGCCACCCTAGTCCCGATCTGCTATTTTGTAACCTTTACTTCTGTTTGACCGGAAGTCAGAGATAATAGCCACAAACTCTCAGTGTAAGTCAATAAGAGCCTTGTTCCGGCTCTCATAAAAATTTACTGAAAAATGGACTAAAAATCAATAAAAACATAATTGAAGGAGAAAAAAATCAGTCATACCAGCAATGCCGTGTTGAGACACAAATGCACTAACAGGATGCAGCAGGCCCCCCAAGATAAAGGCAGTGGCATCACAGATGCAAAATACTGAAAACAACCACTCACTAACCCACCAAACATACGTAGGGTGGCTGTCTAGTTTTCTAATTGCACACAAGTCTGCATAGTGTGTCAATCACACCATTACCTAAAATGCACCTCTATCCGTATAGCAGACTATTACCAATGCCGCTACTATTACATCAGGTGGGCTGCCAATACCATATGTGCACCCACAATCCAGGCACCCCACATTACCTAGGCACCACTGGAAAGACCCGGCCTGCAACCTGCATAAAGAACGTGCAAAAAGATGTGTATATAATACGTGAGGTATTGGTCAATATTTTGGCCAAAATACACAAGCTCGCAATCCACTTCAAGGGTCCTCATTATCTTGCGAGTACCTACACTGAATTAAAAAAAATGGTGAGTTCTGGCTCTCGCAGACTTACATTATGTTGTGACCTCCGGCTCGCACACCAACACTGGAGCAATCTGGCAGGTCACAACCTGCAGAAGACGACCTGAGCATTAGTGACACCATTCCAAAACTAAAGTAAAAAAAAACCCCTGAAGAGGTGCTTTAAACGATATTGTTAGGTGATGTCATATATATTGAGCTAAATATTACTAAATATTAAGAATGAAACAACAGTTTTGCTACCTAGGCCCCAGCTGTGCTGCATTATCCGATATACCACTTTCCAGTGCCCTCTGCTCACAAATTGTCTTAATCCATCTAACGCTACACCAGCCTATCCCATGGAATAACAACCTTTCACTTTTCCTTTCCAATCACTGGAAATAAATCTCAGCTACAAAGTAATCCACAGCTGCTGCCCTCATGTGCCCTAAAGGTACAGTTTAAAAGTTACTTTGAAGCCAGTGCATGATATATTAGATGATATGGCTTATATTTAAAGAACAATAATATATTTGCTGTGAACATTTCAATAGAACATCAACTACAATAAAAATGATGCTATAAAACATTACAAAAGTAACCCCACAAGCCAGGCTGAATTTTAATGTGAATATCTAAAATCAGGAACATCCCTCTTTAACATTTTGATTCCTTTTTCATTTACAGAATTACCATGATAGAAATTTATTGCCAGTTCCATATAAGAATAATGATGACATTGGCACTATATGGGCTAGCAAATCTTTTCTGTCAAAGATCAGGGAATTGAAGCACTGCAGAGATGTTCTCAGAACCTTTCAGGAAGAAAAATACACAAAGCTGAGGCTGAAGTAAGTGAGGCGGAACATTGGTTGTGGTGTGATAGATACCAAGGATGAGGAAGGAATTTCAAAGAAGACAGTCTGGAGAAGAACAGGGTTTTTTTAAGCAAAGAAACATAAGTTTGTCCTACAATCTAATGAAAAAAGTTAAATATTTGCCGGCTTCTAGCATATCATGTCCAGGGACATAACCCGCTTGTTGTAATCAAAGCTGGAAAAAGAGTAGCTATAATTCAAATACCAGCACAGATAGAAAAGAGCAAAATGTTTTGCAGATAGTGCATATAAGGCTATGTTCACATTGGTGTCATGGCTTATCTTTACAATGGAAGGAATGAAGCTGTGCTCAATTTGTCATATGAGTGAATATGACAGTGCTCGATGGAGCCAATGCTATACAACGGGTCTATTGGAGTCCTTTCAAAAGAGTCATCCGACAAACTGGAAAGAAATCTCATGCTTAATGCACACCATTATATTAACCATGTCAATGTGAAAAATCCTATTCTTTAGTGTAATTTTCACTCTTTTTTGTCACCCCATTACAGCCGTAGTCTCTTGACTTTGAATGGTCAGGCTGAAGCTCATCGCAAGGAGAAGGCAGCAGGATCTTCCATGAAGGCTTGGTAGTATAGTGACTATGGTCAGCACTGCGGGTCAAATTAATCCCATGATAATGGTAAGGTAGACTTACCGTAGGCTATTCTTTGAAATAAACTGCAGCATTGTAATGCTTACCAGATTTCTTTATTCGCAGATCAATAATTATTGCTGCATAATTTGCAGAACTTTGGTTCAAAAGATTGTAGCAGTTGAAAATTTGATAAAACATGTGAGAAACACCAATGTTTCAGTCCAGCTGCCTAGATTCTGTTCATGGTGAAATTCTATCTAGGAAGAGAGGGTAGTGGAGGTGTGAAAGTACTCCGCTGTATTAGTGTGCATTACAATCAGCTTCTACTTACTCTTGATCGTCTTTCTTCACACCATTTTTGTTCCCACCTGTTACAGGCAGAGCGCATTCTCAATTTCTCCTCTCATTTCCACATGGGATCATCCTATTTATTGTGAGATTATGACACTGCAAGGAAGATACTGCATGTGTGTCCGGTCCATCACTAAAGGTGGACCAACATTGCACACACAGGAGAAAACGCACGGGCACTACTATTGATGAAAGTGCTATGTCTCTACCTGAAGAATGGTGTTGTACGCTGTTCTATTCGTACCATGGAAAGTAACAGTCTGAACTTAGTGAGTCAAGTCTAAAATCATTTAATTTGGAATTAGGAAAAATTATCTTACGGCATGAATTAGTTAGAGGTCATTTGCTAAATAAATAAAAATATAGTGAACAAAGAATAGTAGCCGTTGATTGCTTATAAACAGGTATACCAGATGATCTAACAAAGAAGGCAGAAAGTTGAAATTACTGCACTAAGGAATGCACAAAATAAATCTACCCAGTAGAAGGAACGTGATTACCCATGAGATACCCAGAGTAAGAATTTGCTTACTTAATTTAAATGTAGCACCCCCTTTACTCATGACTTTGAATGGTCATGGTACAAGGATTTTAATCTGTGCTGGTTGTCCAGTATTTAAACTGAAATTCCAGTTATTACAAGTTGTCATCTATCCACTATTTTATTAGTGACACTACCACAGACCACCAGAACAATGAAAGCAACACGGTGGCTCAGTGGTTATCACTGTTATCTAACAGCACTGGGGACATCCCTCCAAGGACAACATCTGCAAGGAGTTTGTATGTTCTCCCCGTGTTTGCGTGGGTTTTCGCCGGTTACTCTAGTTTCCTCCCACGCTCCAAAGACATACTGATAGGTGATATAGATTGTGAGCCCCAATGGGGACAGCGACGATAATGTCTGTAAAAGCTCAGGAATTCATGGCGCTATATAAGAGTGTTCAATAAATAAACTTGGCGATCTCGTACAGAGACTGAAAAGAGAAAAAGTTTATAAATGTTACCACTGCTTCTATCAAACAGGGGACACAGGACCTGAACTGCGATAGCTATGACTGAATAATCTGGCAGCAGATTGCAATGCACAGTATAAATTAAGTAAATGTTTACCCTGAAAATTGCTTTAGTTATCAGGGTCTAAACCTGGGATTTCAAATACACATCCCACGGCAATTTTTTCAGCCTGCAGTCAGAGACGAACAATGAAGAAGGAAATCTTGGGTAGCTCCAAGGACCTGAGGCTTCGGTGAAGGGAGGAGCATAGCCAGATTGCTGTCTTTATAGTCTTTCAGGGCTGACCTTTCCTGGCGCCTGCGCACTGCAGTACTTTGCTCTCCCCTCAACAGGTCAGAGAAGTATGCCTGTGCAGGAGCGCGATTCTGAAGAGACTGTGTGAATGACGCATGGATGCACCATCCACACGAACAAAAAAAGAGGACAGCTTCGCGAGAAGATGGGACCGCCTCGCAGGTGAGTAATAAAAGTTATTCTTCTTCTCAGCATTTCTAATGCAGCACACATCACTCAAAAAGGCGGCAAATTCATTAAGCGGTGGAGGTCTCTTAATGAACTCGGCAACTCTTCCACTCCATCAGGATTGGTATAGCACTGGTGTCCAACAGTATGATATTCTCTAGTCGTTCTTAATTGTACTATTGTGCTGAATTTCCTGGATACCCCAAGAAAATCTGCACACAGGGCAGCTTTGTCTGCTGTAAATCTGTGGAAAATTTTGTCAAAATTCAGCAGTGAATCAGTATAAAATCGGCAGCACATTTTTTTATTGCAGGTTTGCTGCGGATATCACTCAATGAATTATAAAGGTAACAATCAGCTATGAAATTCAGCAGAAAGAATTACTAACTGGGATTTCAAAATCAGCACTACATGTCAAATTACTAATTGAAAAACTAATAATAAAAATAATAAACACTACCATTTTTTTTATTATTATTTCTACTAAAACAGGACAAAAATATATTTGTCTTGTAATTTTCACGAGTGTGGTTGCACCAACTTGGAAGATCTCGGGGTATAAGATCACTGTGTAGTGTGAATTGCAGATCATACATTTAACCTGTGTATTTGGATCCCATATTAAATGAATTTGGTTTCCTTTAGTGCTGAAGAGGCTAATGACCCTTTCTATGCTGGTTAGAAACTTGCCGCTCCATTTCAGCTGCTTTTCTGGTCCTTAACTCTTTCTATTAAACCTTGCCAGACCCTCTTTGTCCTGTTGGTGAAAGCTCTGCTTCCTTGCTCTTAGGAGATGCTGTACTGAATAGGAGTTCATTGTTACTATTGGAGATTTGTCTTCCTGTGCTGTGTGCTAAAGCTGAGTAGTTGAAGTTTGTAGTTGGAGTTGTGATGTTCTGTAGGTTGTTGTACGTGTGTGTTTATCTCCTGTTCCCTTTTCCCATTTAGTTTATTCCTCCCTATTGTTGGTTAGTGGGCAGCAAGGTGGCTCAGTGGATAGCCTTGCAGCACTGGAGTCCTGGGTTCGAATCCCACCAAGGACAACATCTGCAAGAAGTTTGAATGTTCTCCCAGTGTTTGCATGGGTTTCCTCTGGGTACTCCGGTTTCCTCCCACATTCGAAAGACATACTGATAGGGAATCTAGATTGTGAGCCCCTTTGGGGACAGCGATGAAAATGTGTGCAAACTGTAAAGCGCTGCGGAATATGTTAGCGCTATATAAAAATTAAGATTATTATTAGTGCGTTTTCTGTTATCTCTGATTTACCTTTCATTTCTATCTCATGTCTCATGGACTGGGGGAGAGGACAGATTAGGGTTTTTACAGGAGCATAGTAAAGTTGGAGACTTGGGTTTCTATACCTTTAAGAGTACCCTGGGACAGAGATAGTTAGGGTCCCAGCTCCAGGGACAGTTTGAGGCCCCTTTTCCTTTCTGAAAGCATCACAGCATGACAGTAATTTACGGTACTCATTAAAAATTTTCAATGTGGAAGTTAAAATTGTAAAATCTCATCCACATTGACGCCACTATATTCCAATGTGGATTTTCTGCAAACAAATCCAGGTGAAAAATCCACAGTAAATCCACCCAACATGCATATACTGTACCCCCAGATGTTCCTAAGACACTCTATGTCCTAATATACCATAGTTTCGCTGGTCTCAGTGGCCGTTGCTAAACTCTAGAATTTCAGCTGTTCCGACCTCTAACAGACAAATTCACCAACTGTCTTTGAATCTAAGATAGAACTGAACTCCTTCCTTCTACATCACTAGTGACTTTAGCACAGTCATTTTCTTTGGGAGATTATAAGATGAAAAATTACATTCAAGTTCCTGAAATGACTGTACTTACCCCTGGGGAGAAAGGTGAAAATAAATCTAAAGCTGAAGAATAATAATCCTCCCAGGGTTCGTTCAGTATTATGTTAATTTTAGAAATATATCACACACTTAAAGGCACATTTAGTTAAGGCATAAGTAAATTATTTTACTCTAAGTTAAAAGGGTTGTCTGGTTTAGAAAAGTTTTAAATACACAATGAATGTACCCTGAGTTTATTGAGAGGAAACCATTGTTCATGACCTCCATCAGTTAGTCTAAGAGAAGCACAGTTACAAAGAGTCTTTCATTGGAGGAGTAAACCTGTCAATATGTAAACCGGACATCACCATACACTTTTATGGGATAAGGCAGTGCTTCATTTTCCACGTGGTGGTGTCTGCATCAGACATTAGCATTTGCTATTGGGCTCTTTTGTAGATTATGGGTAATTGCTGAAGGTCCACACTCTGGACACTCTGAGTTAAAGGTGTATTTACTGGATCAGATTTTACAAAGTAGACAACCAATCAATATATAAAAGACATCATTACAAATTATAGTGTCTGGTGTAATTTAATGTGCTACAAGGCGAAGTGGTGCTTCATAGATATTAATCTACATTAGTGTTGTGTGCTTGAAGCTCCACATGCCATATATGATGGTGTAGGCTACGTCTACAGAGAGCAGGCAGAAGATGTCAAGCTGATGGGTTTGATGAGCAGCAATGACCATACATGAAGAAAATTCAAAGGAGAGTCAGGATAAAGCAAGAGACTTGTCACGTCTTGACTTGTTTGGTTTTGTTTTCACATCTCTAAATCATTTGGAGACGTGATGGTGGATCGTCCGTGTGAGTCTTATACAGAACTCTCAATCTAATAGAAAGCTTTAATAGATTACTTAATGGGGTATTCCAGGTTTGACATGAAAGTCTGCAACTTACTTAGTTCCTAGTTATAACAATGAATACCTGTTTCTGCATTTCCATTCAAATTGTAAAGGGTCTAATTTTTCCCGAGGTGGCGCTGCTGTAGAATTGGACACCAGATTCCATCATTGATTGTAGCTGAACCCAACAATAGGACTCCCCGTGATAAAGTGTCTATTCTAACAAAAAGGGATTTTATAAAGCAGACATCCACTTTAAAGGGAGCCTGCTGTGTAAAAAATAAAAAGGACTAACCTACAAATATTGGGTTAATCTGAGGGTTAATAGCGTTCTAAAGCCATGTGGCTGCCACATTGAAGGCCCAGCTGCAGGGATGAAATGAACTAAAGTTCTCCTAAAACTAAACTAAATCCTCCGGGCAGTCTTGGGCTTTCAGTCATACTGGTGCGGCCGATGCGACTTCAGTCACCACTCAGTACATAGTTAAGTGTTGACTGTAACCACCAGTACTGTTAACAGCCATCTCAACAGTGCATCAGTACAGAGTTGGATGTCAGTCAGCACCAGGGGCACTATGTACTGAGAGGAGAATGAAGCTATGCCAGCCACGACTATAACTGAAAGCTGGAGGCTACAGGGAGGAATAAATTTAATTTCCTCACTGCAGCCAGGCTTTCAGTGCGGCAGCCGTACAGCTTCAGAATTAACCTGTGGACTAACCCCATATCTGAAGGTTGATAGAATTTTGGGACATGACAGGTTTCTTTTAATGGTGGGACTCTTTTTCAACAAATGAATAAAGGATCAAATCAAATCCTTCAATCAAGATTCATTAATTTAAGGTTTACTAGATATTGTCATCATTCTCCTGCTTTGCATACAGTCCCAGAAATGCAGAATGCAGTTTTATCTGTCCAGCAAGTAATTTACCACTGGAGTACAAGCCGCCATCCCTGTGATATATGGACGTGTGATGCCTGTTTGTAGAATACTTTTGCTTGGAATATGCAATCTGTTTGCTATTTAGAATAGGACAGGGAAATGAAAAGTTCATCATGTTCTTTAAGACCCGACAGAAGGCAAGCCAGTCCAATGGGCAATGAACTAAATTAATGCTATTTATATAACTTGTGCAAGTACAAGAGTTTTTAAAACAATTTTGTTGAACTCAGTGTGTTTCCACAGCAACCGTCACATGTTTTCTTAGCGATTAGACTGCAATTAACTGAAGTTTTAATCCACAGATTGCTGTGTTCTTGTATCATTATCATTTACAATCATTAACCAAAAACATAAATGCTGAGGTCATTGGAAAAAAAAGAAAAACAATGAAAATGAGACAAGAGTGGGAGCCAGCAGGGAACTTTAGGTTCTGCCTGTTTTCAGAGGAATATAATTACTTTTCAGCAGGACATTTGTTTTTATCTAATTTCTATAGGCACGTATAGCGCTGAGCTGCTTTATCCGTAATTATTATTACACAAGCCCTTCCCACATCCACGGCGTCACTGTCTGAAAAAACATTCGGCATGGAAGGAAGACGTAAATTAGTAAGGTTTATTCTGCTAAAACGTTCAACCTTTAAATAGCTAATATTTGAATCGTTCACATCTATTTCCGCTGATTTTATAAATACTGACTGATTATAATCTGTATGTTTATTTAATAATAATTTATTTAAGCCAATACACAAAACAATGATTTATACTTTTTCAACAATGTGTAAGATTACCCTTATCTACCATTAAAGCTTGGACCATAGCACTTATCTGGTGGTGACAGGGACAAAAATCGCTCAATGCTGCTGCTAAATCGCAACCCAATGCAAGTGATTTGTGTCACATCGACTGCTAAAGCAATTCACAAACAAGTTTTTATGATTTGCGTATTGCGGTTAGGGCATCTTAAGGGTCATTGTGCAACCTCATGATGTTCCAGCTGCACCGACTGATCTTTGGCTACACGACCTGTGTCGCTGTGTAGCTCCAACATTAAATGTTTTAAGAAACAAGAATCATGTGATTTATAATGCTCTCCTAATATACTTAGAGTGTATCCATCATTTCAATTGTTGTTTCATAAATCAATAGTACACATGAAAACAAGAAGCTTTGTAATATTTCTTATCGGATAAATCTCCTTCTTTCTCCTCCGGAACTGATCATTCATTTTCCAGATTCTGAATTCGATGGTAAAATCCGTATTCAGTGAAGACAGAATGTTACATTACTGACATACGAGATGACAGTTGGTGCTCATAAACATCTATCTAGGGTGAGGGGAGGAGGGATGAGCTAGAGACAGAGCTCCTCCCTCCTGTCTACGTAGAATCTTATCAGAACTAACTGTCATCTCCTGTCTCATCAATGGGAAAGTTTGTCTTCACTGAATACAGATTTTTCCTATGAATTGAGAATTTTGAGAATGAATGATCAGTCCAGGAGGGGAAAAAAGGAGAATTCTTTGATAAGATATATTACAAAGTTGTTTATTTTCATGTGAACTATTGATATGTGAAATACTCTTTAATAAAGGTGCGTGCACACAGATTGTGCATGCATTGTATTTTCCATTTGTAATATAACAGCAAAACTGATTTAAATTAAAACATCCAAAGTTAAATTGACAAGTGTTGTGGATTTAAAATGTCAGCTAATGCTGTGGATGTTACCATGGATTTCACTGTTTCCAGTTCAAAAGCTGCAATGTACAACTTAAAGGGGTTTTTTCAACCTGTTCTAACCGAGTGCATCTCTCCCCAACCTCAGTGTTTTGTTTGACTGCCTGCTTGATTGACAGTTCGGACCAATGTCATAATCACACCGCTGGCTCGAACTGTGCACTCTCTGATGCAACTTGATTCTTTATCGGATCGGAGGAGCACAATGGCACTGAAGAAGGATGGATCCAGCGATCTGGACAAATTCAGAGCAGTGCCTACCAGCGCATTTGAAAAGAGCTTGAAAGCATTGTGGTCTTTGCCTAAAAGTTTGGAAGTGGTGCAGATTTTTCCAACATGTGACATTTTAGTAACAAATAACATGTTAAACAGTTCATTTAACATATCAATATAATTTTCTGAACTTCTACTAATCCATTCACCCCGAAGCCTGTTTTCACCTTCCTGACCAGGCCAATTTTTTCAATTCTGACCACTGTCACTTTATGACGTCATAACTCTGGAAGGCTTCAATGGATCCCACTGATTCTGAGAATGTTTTCTTGGAACATATTGTACTTCATGAAAGTGGTAAAAAATTTTTGATATGACTTGTGTTTATTTGTGAAAAGAATGGAAATTTGGCGAAAATTGTAATTTTTAGGCCCTTATATCAGAGAGTCAAATCACACAAAATAGTTAATAATCAACGTTTCCCACATGTCTACTTTACATCAGCATAAATGTTAAAAAATATTTTTTTTTTGTTAGGAAGTTATAAAGGTTTAAAGTTGACCAGCGATTTCTCATTTTTACAGCAAAATTTGCAAAACCATTTTTTTTAGGGACCACCTCACATTTGAAGTGACTTTGAGGAGCCTATATGACAGAAAATACCCAAACGTGACACCATTCTAAAGTTTTAACTCATCAAAGTGCTCAAAACCACATTCATGAAGTTTTTTAACCCTTCAGGTGCATCACAGGAATTTTTGGAACGTGGAAGGAAAAAATAAACATTTACTTATCTTTCACAAAAATTTTCCTTTAGACCTAATTTTTTTTTACTTTCGCAATGGTAACAGGAAAAACTGCTTCATAAAATTTGTTGTGCAATTTCTCCTGTGTGTGCAGATACCCAATATGTGGAGGAAAACAACTGTTTGAGTGCATAACAGGGCTTGGAAAAAGGAGAGCCATTTGACTTTTTGAATGTAACATTTGCTGGAATAAATGGTGGATGCTATGTCGTGTTTGGAAATCCCCTGATGTGCCTAAACAGTGGAAACCCCCAAGTGACACCATTTCGGAAACTAGACCCCTTAGGGAACTTATCTAGATGTGTATTGAGAGCCTTAAACCCCCAAGTGCTTCACTGAAATTTATAACATTAAGCAGTGAAAAAAAGAATCACATTTTTCTAAGATAAATTTTTTTAGCATCAAATTTAACATTTTTATGAGTGTAACAGGAGAAATTGCTCCATACAATTTGCTGTGCAATTTCTTCTGACTGCGCAGATACTCAATATGCAGAGGAAAACAACTGTTTGGGTGCACGGCAGGACTTGGAAGGGAAGGAGCGCCATTTGACTTTTTGAATGTAACATTTGCAGGAATAATTAGAGGATGCCATGTCGTGTTTGGCGAGCCCCTGATGTGCCTACAGTGGAAACCCCCAACCAGTGACACCATTTTGGAAACTAAACCCCTTATGGAACTTATCTAGTTGTGTATTGTGATCCTTGAACCCTCAGGTGTTTCACAGAAGTTTATAATGTTAACCCGTGAAAATAAAAAAATCACATTTTTCCCACAAAAATCTTTTTTAGCTCCAAATTTTGTATTTTCACAAGGGTTACAGGAGAAAATGGACCCCAAAAATTGTTGTGCAATTTCTCCTGAGTTCACCGATACACCATATGTCGATGAAAACTACTTTTGAGGCACAGTGCAAAGCTCTGAAAAAAGGAAGAAACGCCATATTACAGTTCGGATTTTGCTGAACATGTTTGAGGGTGCCATGTCATATTGGCAGAGACCCTGAGGTGCTAACACAGCAGAACCCTCCGTAAGTGACCCCATTTTACAAACTAAACCTCTCAATGATTTCATCTAGGGGTGCAGTGATTATATTGAAACCACAGTTGTGTCATAGACTTTTATACCATTGAGCAGTGAAGATAAAATAATTTACATTTTTACCACCAAGATTGTGTGTTAGCCCCAAGTTTTACATTTTTATACTGCAAAATTGGTAGAAATGGCACCAGAATTTGTCTCACAATTTCTATTGAACATGGCAATACTCCATATGTGGCTGTACAGTACTACTTAGCCATACGGAGAGACTCGGGAGGGATGGAGCACTATTTTCCTCCTGGAACGCAGATTTTCCTATAATGGTTTGCGGATTCCACATAAAGAGACCCTGCTAGAAATGCAGAATCCCCCCCTCTTGTGACCGCATTTTGGAAATTATAACCCTTTGGGAATTTATCTACCGATGTAGTGACGATTTTGACTCCATGGGTGTTTTCCAGAAACAAGCAGCAGTGGATGTTGCTGAGGAAAAATTGCAAACTGCCATTGTAGTGACCAGTACATTGCAGTCACCAGTACATTATACCCAGCTCATGCTTCTGGAGATGTAGGGAGAGCCAGGGCCACAGTCGTGGCTGACATCGGTTGCTCAATCACGCCCTGGTCTCACGTCACATATACACAATGTCCCCTCTGATCTGCACCCCTCGTCCCACTCTCGGCTCCATCAGTGTTCCTTCTGAGCTGCTGAGGGCTGCTTTCTGACAGTTTCAAACCAATGGAGACAGAGCCGAGTTCCAACTTAACATAAACAATTTTACTTGGTTCCATTCTCAGTACATCCAGTTCAGACACAGTTACATCACAGGGATCATCACAGAGTACATTCCTTTCTTGCCCTGTGCTTTCCCTCACTTCTTCTGGAATGTCCCAGGGTTGCACCTGCTCGTCTGGTACTGCAGCGTTCCTTCTGGCCAGCCTAATTATCTTCAGGAGTTCCCCTGTCCATTTCACCCTAGACAAAAGGCCATGAGCCCAAGTAGTAATCTTTCACATACTGGAGCTGCCCTGCATTCTCTAATGGTTGTGACCTTCGGCCCTCAGGCCTTGGATGATTAGGCTCCGTGCTTAACGTTACGGGGTCCACCTGCCCTTTCCGGGCTCTCAGGCCCTACTAACTAGAATACAGGAAATCCTAAAGCTTACCCGCAGTTGGCCCCTCCTATTTTAATTAGTTGCTATTCTAAGTTCCTATTCCTATCTTACAATGCCCCCTCTAGTGGCTAACCTTATATCTTCACTTCCCCTATCTACATAATATATATACATAGCAGCATCAGGTACAATACAATATTATTATTTATTATTATA